>JAUJPP010000007.1:17010852-17122225 GCA_030562195.1 Nipponacmea schrenckii | reverse complement strand
TTTCCTTCCTATCCAGTCTGCAAGTCAGTGGTCGTCTGACCTTGTCAAGCATGTGACTACCAGTCAGAACCAGTTGAACCAAGTGTGCAATATCAGCTATGGTATATCAAACAGTGATATATCAAGGTATCAGATATGTGAAGAGGCCTTCTCTGTCACAATCTCCCCAACTTTAACGAAAATTCATCCTTGGATTTTGGATAAACAAGAAAATACATAAAAGAACATAAAATGACAACTATCAAACTTCAGCAAACCAATATGGCAATATCAGGACTTTTGATTAAGAATAATATTTATTTCTCTTAAGGATGTAGCCATAAGCGAATTACTTAAACGTATTAGAATATCAGAGGGACTTTCAGATGTAACATTAGTGCTTAAAACGCTAACAGGAAGGTTGTGAAGATTAGAGTGCTGACCCTTAGTTTGTCTGGTAGACCTTCTTAACGGTACTGGTGGATCATCATTGGGCTGCATACCAGATTCTATTTCAAACGAAGGTCCTGGATTATCCGAGTTTTTCGCAAAAATTATCAGGTCATCCAGGTATATCAACAAGATTTTAAAAACATCATCACGGAAGCAGCCTTGCATAAGTCTTTGAAACGTGGCTGGTCCATTGCATAGTCCGAAGGGCATTCTACGGTACTCAAACAATCCGAATGGCGTAGTGAATGCTGTCTTGCCTTGGTCCCGTTCGTCCATTGCGATCTGGTTGTAGCCTGAAGCCAAGTCCAAAGAGCTCAGCCAAGAACAGCCATGCATGGAATCTAAACTCTCTTCTATCCTTGGTAGAGGGTAAGAGTCTTTTATAGTCTTGGAGTTCAATTTTCTGTAGTCTACGCATAGTCGTAATTCACCATTTTTCTTTCGAACTAATACGATTGGAGATGCGTACGGGCTGTAACTAGGGACAACAATATCTTTCTCTATCAAACTATTGATGTGTTGTCTTACTTCTTCAAGTTGTCCAGGAGGGATGCGGCGGTATGGTAATTTGATTGGTACATCATCTGTAGTGTGGATCTGATGTTTAACTAGAGAAGTAAAGCCAATATCATTGCTATCTTTGCTGAATACATCATGAAATTCCGATAGTAGTGCCTTTAAACGTGACTGTTGATCATCTGTCAGGAAGTCAGGTAAAGAAACATCAGGTATTTCAGGCTCCCCAACTTTGACGATTGCCTCAGTTGAACCAATATCTCTAGCCTGATTGATGAAGATCTCACTATTACCAACAGTAAGTTGAACTTGGTCAGAAGCAACGGTTCCTTTCATCAAAGTTCCTAAGCGCGTGTGTGGTTGAATCCAGATATCTGTGTCTGATACATTCGCTACCCTAACCAAATAACGGTTTCCCACAGGTATGATAGCAGTGTTACAAACCAGTAAGTTATTTGGTAGGTGTGATTTGTTTGAAAGTTCCTGAACAAAATAATTTCCACCATTAGAAACTTTTCTTCCAGTAGTAACTACAGTAGTAAACGAATTTGCTGGAATGCGAACAGGTTGAGAACCAGCTACTCTCACAAACCCATTCATATCCTTGGTATCTGTAAGGGAACTTGAAAGGCGTTCAATAAAAGCTTGCTTTTTACTATCGTCCTCAGGTTTAAAACAGTCCAATTCCTTCAACAGAAAGCTGCAGTGACGAAGAACATTCATGCCTAACACACCAGGAACAGAAATCTTCTGACTGAGGGTTACAGGATCACTTGGGTCGTTCACAACCAACAGACTTTGATTAATAAATTCCTTTCCCATGATGTCCAAGTCAGCTTGCAGTATACCAGAGTAAGGGAGACTTAAACCATTCGCAGCTCTTACAGTGAGGAAATCCACTTCGTTAACAGCAACACCAGACAATGCAGATTTGTAGAAAGATTCAGTGACTGAAGATATCTGAGAACCAGAGTCAACAAGAAATTTGCATGGCTTTCCCTGTACTTTAATTTCAACAGTAGGACAAGTTCCAACAGCATCATCAAAACAAAATGTATATTCTGAGCCGACGTTAACTTCACCATCCTCTTGGCTCACAGCGGACGGTGGTTCTAGTTTTCCGATTGTTCTTTCTTCTGGGGACTGTTGCGCTTCATGTGCCCTTCTTTACCGCATTGGAAACATGTCCAAGTCTTTTGTTTCTGCTTTCGCTCCAAAAGAAGTTCAGTTAACTTGTTAATCTGTTCTTGTTGTTTAGACAGTAGTTGCTTGATGTCGTCCAATTCAGAAGACTTTACTGTTGATTTCTCTACGGCAGCTTCATTGGATTGACAGGGTACATACTGATCCTCTTCTGACCAGTCCAATGCGTTCTGTCGTATTTGGAGGAACGATATACCAGGTTGCTCACGTATCTGCCTTTTCAATTCTTTCCGTAGCAATGGATCAAGAACTCCATCTACAAAATGGTCCCTCAGAGCATGTTGGCATTCATCATTCTCAAATCTTGATGGCTCTTTTCTTTCTATCCGTTCCACCAACTCACTAAGTCCATAGGAAAAATCTCGTAGTGTTTCATAAGGTTGCTGTCTTTTGGCATAGAATGATCTCAATAATTC
Source organism: Nipponacmea schrenckii (assembly GCA_030562195.1). Classification (NCBI taxonomy): domain Eukaryota; kingdom Metazoa; phylum Mollusca; class Gastropoda; family Lottiidae; genus Nipponacmea; species Nipponacmea schrenckii. The sequence goes on along the minus strand of JAUJPP010000007.1, from coordinate 17,119,658 downwards.
AGAAGTTGAAAATGTTTCTCCAAATGCATCAATCAAGCCTTCAAATATTCTCTTGGTATGCTTTTGAGCTCTTCGAAGTTTAATTTCTTCTTTAGCTTCACCTTCTAAGTGTGAAAATACAAACTGTGCCTCTTCTTCTGCAGACAAATTTAAACTACCAAGAACTGCAGATATTTCTTCAATCCATTCATGAACAGTTGGATCTTCAGAGCTGTACCTAGGTCTACCTCTAAACTTTTTAGGATCTCGACTCTTACCAAGATAAACTACAGGTTTGTTAGAAAATGAAGGTGAGGTAAAATTTGACACAAAAGAGTGAGGACTAGAAAAACGAGCACCAGGTCTATAAGGAAAACTTGGAAGTAGATTGATTTTCTAATTTAGATTGAGCCAATTCTTTTCTCATTTACAAGAACTCTGGAGTCAACTTGCCTTTCACTTCCAATTTCAATAAATTATCTGTGCAAAGTCCTTCACTTTTCCAAATCACAACACAGTTCAAGTTCAAGCAGTATAAACAGTCAGTACGACTATTCCAAATTCCAAATCTTGATCCACTTTCAATCCGATCAACATAATGAATGTCCACAATGAAACCACAATAATAATTCCAAATTCAGTCCAATATTTAAACTTCTTGACTCCAGTAGAACGTCCACTACATTAAACACAATAGAATGATAAGTTTCTCATAGGTTATCCAATCGGCAGACGCCAAATGTGGCAGAGTTAAGATGCAGACTATAAGCAGTTTGATACAGTTTATTAACACATTAACAGGCTCCAAGATACAACAGAAAACAGAACAGCAATGCTGAGTGAACCCTGTTTCCTTCCTATCCAGTCTGCAAGTCAGTGGTCGTCTGACCTTGTCAAGCATGTGACTACCAGTCAGAACCAGTTGAACCAAGTGTGCAATATCAGCTATGGTATATCAAACAGTGATATATCAAGGTATCAGATATGTGAAGAGGCCTTCTCTGTCACATAAGCCACGTTTAGACAGCCAATAGAAATCCGGACCGAGCACAGCTCGGCAGAAAAAGTGACTGTCTAAACGGGTTGAGAGGGCTCGGCACCGTGCTAGTTTCAAGTGGGCCGAGCCCCGCAAGAAGAGGTGGTCTCGGTCCAGACCGAGCACGGCACGGCAAAATATTAGTGCTGTGTAAACGCGCCACTGGGCCGAGTGCACTTGGCCCACTTTGCTGAGACCTTTTGCGCTTGCGCTATAATGGCCTTGACCTTTTAACTTATTCCGCGGGAACGACAAGCTAGGCTAATATTATTATTTACATCAAACATCTGCGTTAAAATGTGTGCCCAACGCGGAGCTACTTGGACTGATGAAGAAACCGAAGCTTTGATCGCTATTTGGGGTGACGAGACCATACAAGTTCAACTGGAAGGTGCTCGCCACAACCACAAAATTTATGAGACAATCGCTGTGTGTCTTAAAATTGACGATTCTTAAATTTCGTTTTCTCTTTGAACGAAACAAAATTAACAAAAACTTAAAAATCAAGAATTTGTTTATGTTAGGCGCCATTTTGTCTTTTAGTGTTCTTTTCACCTCCTTTGACTAGAGAGCATGTCTATTTTTAGATTCTGGCCTAGTGAAAACAGTGCTGTGTAAACGGTACCGACCAAGCGGGCCGAGCCCGGACCGAGCACGGCTCACTTCAAGTAGGCCAGATTTCATGGCTGTCTAAACGCGGCTATTGACAAAAGGAGCCTGGAGCTTATACAGTTATGGTCGCAATACAACTTGTCTCTGGTGTATTTCTGATACCTCTAGGCTTCTAGCTTTGATCATGACACTTGATACTATAACTTATGATTTTCGACGACTTACTGTTCTACTTTTATATTATGTTTAGGTATGCAGAGGCTCGGTCGAAAAAACGCAAAATCATATTCCATGCTGGACCAACCAATAGTGGGAAAACTCACCATGCTTTTAATGAATTTCTGATGGCTGAATCTGGTATTTACTGTGGACCTCTCAGACTTCTTGCGTCTGAAATATATAGAAAATCCAATGACCAGGTAAAGAATAGCTTTTTTGTCTCAACAGAGATTAATACAGAGGTTTTCTGGAATTATGTCATAATTCAATCTCACAAGTTGAATTTGAAGCCATGACATCATCCCAAAACTCTAACCTACTGTAGACAATTTATTTATTTTTTTATTTTATGTTCTTTTATGCGTTCATGTGTACGTTCGTTCATGAGCTCTGTCTTTTCATTCATTCATTCGCTTTGCTTTTGATTCATTCACTCCTTTTCTCCCCTTTATTTATTCATTCTTTTTTTTAGGGAACACCATGTGACCTAATTACTGGAGAAGAGAGACAGTATGCTTTTGATGATAACAAACCAGCTGAACATATTGCTAGTACAGTGGAGATGTCTAGTACAGTTTGTCCATGTAAGTATCATGTTCCTAAAGCAACGTTTGATATATACATGAACCATGAACCATGAATTGCTTTCACAATTCTATATTCTTGTCATTAATTTTGATTGGTGGAGAGTTTACTCTTTTACCAATTAGATTCAACAAACTATTGCTGGAAAATGTTTGATTTACCAGATGAAGATCCTTAGTTTTATTCTGGGATAATCGAGTCGACAAAGCCGTAGAATGTAAGAAATGGCTGACCGTGTAAGTTTTTGCCAAGGAGTGATTACGAGCACTCAACAACCTAGAAAGATTCGTAAAAAGGGGATTTACCGCTTCAGGTTTTGGTACAAATTTAAATTTTTTTATTGTTTTCTAAAAGTGCCTGCGTTGCTTTTTTTGTTTTTTTTGCTCAGACATTCAATAGAAAACTTGTTTTGAATTCTTGAAAACAATAATTCAAAGAAGGCAGCCATTTTGAATTAGTCTTAATGTACGAGATCACTGATGGATACATTTAGTAGTTACGTTTTGGTTTGCCAAGGGAGGTTATTAGTCTCTAATGATGAGAAAATGGAATTGTGAAAGCAACAGTTGGTTCATGTATATATCAAACGTTGCTTGAGGAACATGTGTATAATAAAATTATATCAAAGTGTTACTAAATGGATTGTGTGGCTTAGTGGCCTAGAAAGCTGTAAATCTATTTCAAATTTGATTATGATTTGTTTTATGTTTTTCCTGATATTTTTTTGGCCTCCATTGTAATTCAGCAGGTTACTAAATAAAAATAAGTATTTCAAGCAAACACTGAAGAACATGTAACTGCCAGTGTTTTTTGTTGTCAGTGTTTTCTGATTTGTATTATTTAGGTGAAGTTATGAAATTTTTGAACTATGTCTACTTGGATGGTCATAGCAAAATATTGGACTCTTACTGAGTGAAATGAGAGAAATCTTTCCCTATATTACCATTTATTTTGTTGATGATATAGTTGTTGATATGTAGTACCAGGTGTAATTTTTGACTGTAGATCAAATTGCCATCATAGATGAAATACAGATGATAAGAGATCCCCAGAGAGGATGGGCATGGACCCGTGCTCTATTGGGCTTAAATGCTGAACAGATACATGTGTGTGGGGAGAAATCAGCCATTAAAATAGTTGAGGAGCTGATGAAGTTAACTGGTGATTCTGTAGAGGTATGTAGATTGAAATAAATCAGTGTGGATTGGGAGAGCTAATTATATTGTAGTTGGTGTCTGAAGTCATGTCAGCCCTCACAAATAGAACTCTTGACGATGATAGCTTGCCGGTCACTGACAATTCTTCTTTTTAACAGTTATAAAGTTGATAGAAAGTTTAATTAAATATCACTGGCAAGTTATTTACTGTTGAAATTTTACTATTCAATAGTTTTATCGTGTTTTTCTGCTTACTTCATAGATTTGAAACAGTTACTATATATCAACAAATTGGGGACGCCTACAGGAAACATTTATACCGTCGTTTTTCTCCTTGGTATCATTCAAAACACTTTCTTTGCCTCACAGTCAACCTGAAGTACACCATCGGTGAAAGTTATCTGAATATCGGCATTTGTAACTTAGGCAAAAATATTAAATTACTGTAGATGTTTGATGATCAGATTAGTTTGTTATTGTGATGAATATAACCAAACATTCATGGCATTTATACAGTTTACAGTTGGATACTAGTTAAATAGTACTTAGTGATAATAGTCAAGCATAGTTTTGACATTAACAAATCATTGTTTAAAAAATGTCAGGTTTGGAAAAAGATAAATCAACAGCCATGCATAGTACTAAAGTGTCCACCTGTCAGTGCATGTAAACATGTGTAGTAGTTTAGATTGGACACTAAACTGAGGCCCTGTTTACAACATGCTGTACCCATCAACAATCCCTCATCAGTTTGTTATAGATAAAGAGCTAATGGTGTATTTAATAAGAAAAGGGCTATGGAGTAGACATAATTAATCAGGTAGACTTGTATGTAAATTTTGTGTTTCAAATGCTTGCTTTAAAAGCTCTGGAGCATTCTACTTGAAAACTTAACTTTAAACAATACAGTTATTTGATTGGTCAATTATTAAATATAACTTTTAAATTCAATTTTTCAATCAGATTACTGTATTTCTTAACAATTAAGTTTTTAAGTTTTCAAAAAAGTTCCCTGCTCAGTTCAATAATCACAAGTCAATATTAATGTTACTGTAGAGTATATATTGTATATATTTCAGGTTAAGGAATACCAACGGTTGACAAAATTAACATATTTAAAGACGGCTGTAGGTAAGTCTTTATTTAAATTCTTAGGGTCATGGTTCCCGATTTTCAGGCGGTTGATTTGACACGCAAAGATATCTAAATAGTCTTCAGAATTACAAGAACTGCATAATTCCAATCTCGAAACTCAAAATATATCTTTGTTTCTTTATATCTTTCTATATATAACTCAAAATAAGACAGATAGTCATTTTCCCCCACCCCTTATATCTAATCTTGCCAGTGCCAGGATATATGGCTGCGCCCAGAGCGGGTGTAAGAGAACATTCATTTGAATCGTGTAGGCGACAGTACTTCTCGTTAAACCTGAGTTCTGAAACCACTTTTTTAGGGTGGTGAATGGCTCAGTGGTTGGTGAGTTAGACTGTCGTCTGCTAGGTGACTAGGTGCCGTGGGTTCTAATCCCGATCGGTGCGAGGAAAAAATTAAGTCTGATTCCTAGGCCCGTGCTTTCCAGGAACTACGAGATAGTAGTCCCCCACCCCTTATATCAAAATAAGATAGATAGTCATTGTGAGCTGATAACTGTGGACACAAATACATTTAAAGAATCAAATTTTTCTAATTATCTTAGCTAACAAATGATGGGTAAAACTGATAGTGAATGATGAAGGTTGTGTTAATTGCAGCCATGCTTCACATGGAATACAAATCACTGTTTAGTTGTCTACAATGTCAATTTAAAATTAATCTACTAGTTTTAAAATTCTATCTGTCCTCAGTACTGGTACTAGAACTCTAAATTCAGTTTTATCTCTATATACATATCACCTTAACAATACTTTGTAATTTTCTTACAGGGAATTTAAATCGAATCCAGGCTGGTGATTGTATTGTGTGTTTTAATAAAAAAGATATTTTTAACATCAGTAGAAAGTTAGAGATGATGGGAAGAGAGGTAGCTGTAGTGTATGGAGCCCTACCACCAGGTAAGATACAATAAATATATAGAGATTATTTCTGCATTTGGCTTTAAAGGAATACTGTGGCTTAGAAAAAACTTGGCCAATAAGTGCATATATTCATCAGTAGATATACCTGCTGCCTTAAATAACAAAACCGAATCCTTATATAATCTATGGAATAAAAAAAAAAATTAGTAATAATCCATAAATATGCATGTATTTTTGAAAACACTTAATAAATTAATAAGACTTAATAAGGTATTCTGTTAATTTATGACACCAGGTAAGTTCACTGTATTGACCGTTCTTGAGACGTACTATTTTTTTAAAAGGACAGAATTGCAGAATAAAATATTGTTTACAAAAAAAAAATATTTCCTCACAGAAAATTCAAAATTAGGAAGTTTACTTTCTTTTTCTGTATTATACTGTATTATGTCTCTACTTATTTTAACTTCTAAACACAGATGATTCTTGAGACACATGGATTTGTTGGCTCAAGTGTTGACAGTTCAACATAATATTTCACTTTATGATCTTTGATATTAAAAAATGTCAATCGAAATTTCGTGTTACACAGATAGGAAATATGAATGGTGCAAATACTTATAAGTCTAGTCTAACTAAATAGAATATTCTTTGTTGTTGGGGATTACTCAGTTGATTCCCTTTATGCTATAAAGTATTTAATTTTTGTACCTAATCCAGGAACAAAGGTAGCTCAAGCTGAGAAATTCAATGATCCTGAAGACCCGTGTAAAATTATGGTAGCAACAGATGCTATAGGAATGGGTATCAATTTGTAAGTATATTACATACATTTAAACAAATTCACCAAATCTTGAATGGGAGACTACCTATTACCACAAAAACCCTATAATCTTAGTGATAGAATACTGTACATAATAGATTTAGTTTCCATTCCACAATTTGACTATGGTAAATTTCAGCTGTATTAGAGATGGATCCTCTTGTTTTTAAGAATCAAATCCAGCTTACTAATTGATTGTTTCTGATGAATTAGCAGTCCAATTGTGGAATATATATATACAGTGAAACCCCTCTAAACCGGCAGGCTGTCGGACCTGTGATAAATTCCAGTCTGGAGGGGTTACCGATTTACCCGTAGCAGTGGTAACACATAAAAGCGTAATTAATTGGATGAGTGATTAATTAGCACGTGTTGTATGCATATTTCATGCCGTCAACATATAAACTTCAATTGATACGAATTAAGATGCCGGTTTAGAGAGACCAATTAACTATAGATTAACTACTTTGGGACTTGATTTTGATGCCAGATTGCAGTTTAGAGTGGGTTTATCTACTAAACCGAATAGAGTGACTGCCAGGATTTTCCAAATATGCCGCTTTACAGGGGATGCCGATTTATAGAGGGATGCGGTTTTGAGGTGTTCACTGTATAAGCAATACAAGAGAAGCCATCTTTAAATTAGTGGCTAAAAATGTATTTTGTTTTGAAAATAAATATCGTGAAGTCAGCTTATGCACTTAATAATTAAGTTTAAGGTAATAAAGACGAGCAATGCCAGCAGTTTGCAATGAGGTAAATTTACCATGACAGTGGCATAAGCTGACTTTTCTCAATTTCCAAACTTTTACCTATGTATTTTGTATTTAGGTCAATTAAACGTATAGTATTTAGCTCGTTGATTAAACCAGTGATAAATGAAGAAGGAGGGAAAGAGTTAAATGTAATAAGTACGTCCCAGGCATTACAGATAGCTGGTAGAGCAGGGCGTTTCCGTTCAGCCTACAGTGATGGTGAAGTGACAACATTACAAGAAAGGGATCTTCCAGTATTGCTAGAAACCTTAACACAACCTATAGAGGACATAGAGGTATTCTAGAATTGATATTATATTGATGCTAATATTTTCTTAGATACCACATAAATATACATAAAACATATTAAAACCTTCAAAATTAGTATCCAACATTATAACATATTCTAAGCACCATCATGAACAATCACTTTTCTTTTTTTCTTTTTTTTTTCATTTTAGTTTAAGTCAAAGGCTTTCCAACATTTTTATTTTTATTATATCTCCCCTCTAGATATTCTTACTATTTGCAATTTTCTTTCGAGTTTCAAGAGGTCACAGGTTCTATTTATATGCATGTAACTGAGCAATGAATGGTACCGGTATTTACAATAATAATTTGTATTGTTTTAAGTAATTTAAAACAAGTTTTCATTCGTTATTCTGTTTAAAGTTTAACCTCATCTTGACTCATGAAAACTATAATTGGAGATGGTTTATAGAATTATATAAATAACCAACAATTAAATTATTGAAACTGACTAATTTCAGAAAGCTGGTTTACAACCGACCTTTGAACAAATAGAAATGTTTTCACAGCTTCTGCCAAAAGCTACACTCTCAAATCTAATAGTAAGTTATAATAACAACATTCAAGGATTACCAGGGAGCATACAATCCAAGAGATCTGTTCTAATAGCATTGATCACTTGATCAGTGCATGATGATAGAGGCGACAAGTTTTAACATCAATTAATTTCAAACTATTACTATGTTAATAAATTAACTTATATTAAATTATATCACAAATTCCCAAAATAGGGGAAAACAATTAAAATTGTATAAATTTGTCCTGTTTTATAACGTTTCGGCTAAATGCCTTCTTCAGAAACACTCAAAGTAGTCTATGATCACATTTTTCTCGTCCTTCTATTTCCAAATTTTAGTGTTTCTGAAGAAGGCATTTAGCCGAAACGTTATAAAACAGGACAAATTTATACAATTTTAACTTATATTGTTAATGCAGCTATTTATCAAGGTTTAAGAAATAGTCTGACATGAACAGCATACCAGACTGCATCTGACCTAGTTACTAGGAAACAAGAATAATTAGGAGACATTTTAAAGGCTTGACCTTTCCAAACCACTTTTTCTATACCGAAAACTATCATGACCCATGACGTCATTCAACTGATTTAGTCTAATAATGTACTCCGATTAAGTTTGGGTCTGTTCTATGAAGTAAGAACAATGCAATAGTTTTTGATGACATGAACGGCATACAGGCTTTTTCCAAATTGACTGCAATTGGGCAAGAGAAAATAATGTTTGTGTGTTTGTTGCTTTAATAGACTGAAGGTACAGCGTTTATTAATCAGATCTATCATGATCTAGGAGTTTCTTTCTATTATCCTATGACAGCAGCATTTTACCTGTATTTTTCATTATCATTTATTTCAATAGGATACCTTTGTCAGCACCAGTTCTATAGATTCTGATAATTTTTTCCTCAGTAATATGGATGATTTTAAATTCCTAGCCAATATTATAGAGCATATACCAATGGAGTTGAACATAAGATATGTCTTTTGCTGTGCTCCCATTAACAAAAGGTCCAATTTTGCCTGCAATTCATTTCTTAAAGTAAGTTGTAATAATTTTTAACTTCCACATCTGTATAATAAGAATGAAAATACACAAACAATGTTTACCAACTTAAATAGATTTCAACAACAGAACCAATTCCTCATGGACGTTAAACGTTAGATACATAGTAATACATAGTAGTGTTATTTAGAACTCTATGATTTCAACTAATTCTCACATAGTTCAGGATCCAGCATCTATCTTACTTAGAACCAGGGCTGTTGATTTATTTTTTCTCCAGCCCGTCATTTTTAAACAATTTTTTGTTGGTGACAAGCTAGCCTATGCTATTTGTATAAGTGCATGTTGGACTTCAATAACAGTGAGAACCTAGCGACAGCAATCAGCCAAAATGTCACATGATTGTCAAATTCTTAACAATTAAATGGGCCATTAAATAGAATATTAAGCCAATGTTGATTGGTTGTAAAAGGGTTTGGTTCGTTAATTGTATTAATCTGTATTATATTGTAGTTTGTGAGGCGGTTTAGTAGAAAAGAGCCTTTGACCCTTGACCGGTTGTGTTCACTTGTTGACTGGCCATGTAAACTTCCTTATAATGTTAATCAATTAGAACAATTAGAAAGTGTCTATGATACTCTTGACATGTATGTATGGTTAAGGTAAGTTTTGGATACCTAGCCTTTGTCAGGATTTTGTTTAAATGCAGTATAAAACCATACAACTGTTTAGTTGTGTTCTGAATATACTACCTCCTTTGATAAGAGGTCAAATTTAAAGCCCCAAAGAAATAATAGATAATAATAAACTCTTTATTTCATGGGTAAGAATAAGGTACAAGGACATGGTCCTGTCTAAAATTTAACTTTTTACTTCTATATATGTCTTTTCTATATCTCAAGAAATGGCAAGTTGTCATTTTAACTTTCACAGGCGGATTATTTTGGATATACATGGATTTGAAGGCTCGAAATGAGGCGAGCTGTGATCACTACTACTGATTAACTTAGGTTAAACAATTATCTTTAGAACCTTTCTCTTAAAGGAAGGATGTAAACCTTCGTTTTGTTTTCATTTCTATTATGTTAACATCTTGACTACCTTAAATTTCAATTAATATCTTGACTACCTTAAATTTCAATTAATATCTTGACTGCATTAAAGTTCAGTTAATATCTTGACTGCCTTAAATTTCAGTTAATATCTTGACTACCTTAAATTTCAATTAATATCTTGACTGCATTAAAGTTCAGTTAATATCTTGTCTGCCTAAAAGTTCAGTTAATATCTTGACTGCCTAAAAGTTCAGTTAATATCTTGACTGCATTAAAGTTCAGTTAATATCTTGACTACCTTAAATTTCAGTTAATATCTTGACTACCTTAAATTTCAGTTATTATCTTGACTACCTTAAAGTTCAGTTATTATCTTGACTGCCTTAAAGTTCAGTTATTATCTTGACTACCTTAAAGTTCAGTTAATATTTTGACTACCTTAAAGTTCAGTTAATATCTTGACTACCTTAAAGTTCAGTTAATATTTTGACTCCTTAAAGTTCAGTTAATATCTTGACTACCTTAAAGTTCAGTTAACATCTTGACTACCTTAAAGTTCATTTAATATCTTGACTACCTTAAAGTTCAGTTAATATCTTGACTGCCTTAAAGTTCAGTTAATATTTTGACTACCTTAAAGTTCAGTTAATATCTTGACTACCTTAAAGTTCAGTTAACATCTTGACTACCTTAAAGTTCATTTAATATCTTGACTACCTTAAAGTTCAGTTAATATCTTGACTGCCTTAAAGTTCAGTTATTATCTTGACTACCTTAAAGTTCAGTTAATATTTTGACTACCTTAAAGTTCAGTTAATATCTTGACTACCTTAAAGTTCAGTTAACATCTTGACTGCCTTAAAGTTCAGTTATTATCTTGACAACCTTAAAGTTCAGTTAATATTTTGACTACCTTAAATTTCAGTTAATATCTTGACTACCTTAAATTTCAATTAATATCTTGACTACCTTAAATTTCAATTAATATCTTGACTACCGTTACCTTAAATTTCAATTAATATCTTGACTACCTTAAAGTTCAGTTAATATCTTGACTACCTTATATTTCAATTAATATCTTGACTACCTTAAAGTTCAATTAATATCTTGACTACCTTAAATTTTAATTAATATCTTGACTACCTTCAATTTCAATTTATATCTTGACTACCTTAAATTTCAATTAATATCTTGACTACCTTAAATTTCAATTAATATCTTGACTACCTTAAATTTCAGTTAATATCTTGACTGCCTTAAATTTCAATTAATATCTTGACTACCTTAAATTTCAATGAATATCTTGACTGCCTTAAAGTTCAGTTAATATCTTGACTGTTTTAAATTTCAATTAATATCTTGACTACCTTAAATTTCAATTAATATCTTGACTACCTTAAATTTTAATTAATATCTTGACTACCTTCAATTTCAATTTATATCTTGACTACCTTAAATTTCAATTAATATCTTGACTACCTTAAATTTCAATTAATATCTTGACTACCTTAAATTTCAGTTAATATCTTGACTGCCTTAAATTTCAATTAATATCTTGACTACCTTAAATTTCAATGAATATCTTGACTGCCTTAAAGTTCAGTTAATATCTTGACTGTTTTAAATTTCAATTAATATCTTGACTACCTTAAATTTCAATTAATATCTTGACTACCTTAAATTTTAATTAATATCTTGACTACCTTCAATTTCAATTTATATCTTGACTACCTTAAATTTCAATTAATATCTTGACTACCTTAAATTTCAATTAATATCTTGACTACCTTAAATTTCAGTTAATATCTTGACTGCCTTAAATTTCAATTAATTTTCTTGACTACCTTAAAGTTCAGTTAATTTTCTTGACTACCTTAAAGTTCAGTTAATATTTTGACTACCTTAAAGTTCAGTTAATATCTTGACTACCTTAAAGTTCAGTTAATATCTTGACTGCCTTAAAGTTCAGTTAATTTTCTTGACTACCTTAAAGTTCAGTTAATATCTTTTACTACCTTAAAGTTCAGTTAATATCTTGACTACCTTAAAGTTCAGTTAATATCTTGACTACCTTAAAGTTCAGTTATTATCTTGACTACCTTAAAGTTCAGTTAATATCTTTTACTACCTTAAAGTTCAGTTAATATCTTGACTACCTTAAAGTTCAGTTAATATTTTGACTACCTTAAAGTTCAGTTAATATCTTGACTACCTTAAAGTTCAGTTAACATCTTGACTACCTTAAAGTTCATTTAATATCTTGACTACCTTAAAGTTCAGTTAATATCTTGACTACCTTAAAGTTCAGTTAATATCTTGACTACCTTAAAGTTCAGTTAATATCTTGACTACCTTAAAGTTCAGTTAATATCTTGACTACCTTAAAGTTCAGTTAATATCTTGACTACCTTAAATTTCAATTAATATCTTGACTACCTTAAAGTTCAATTAATATCTTGACTACCTTAAAGTTCAGTTAATATCTTGACTACCTTAAAGTTCAGTTATTATCTTGACAACCTTAAAGTTCAGTTAATATCTTTTACTACCTTAAATTTCAGTTAATATCTTGACTACCTTAAATTTCAATTAATATCTTGACTACCTTAAATTTCAATTAATATCTTGAACCTTTCCTTAAATTTCAATTAATATCTTGACTACCTTAAAGTTCAGTTAATATCTTGACTACCTTAAATTTCAATTAATATCTTGACTACCTTAAAGTTCAATTAATATCTTGACTACCTTAAATTTTAATTAATATCTTGACTACCTTCAATTTCAATTTATATCTTGACTACCTTAAATTTCAATTAATATCTTGACTACCTTAAATTTCAATTAATATCTTGACTACCTTAAATTTCAGTTAATATCTTGACTGCCTTAAATTTCAATTAATATCTTGACTACCTTAAATTTCAATGAATATCTTGACTGCCTTAAAGTTCAGTTAATATCTTGACTGCCTTAAATTTCAATTAATATCTTGACTACCTTAAATTTCAATTAATATCTTGACTACCTTAAATTTTAATTAATATCTTGACTACCTTCAATTTCAATTTATATCTTGACTACCTTAAATTTCAATTAATATCTTGACTACCTTAAATTTCAATTAATATCTTGACTACCTTAAATTTCAGTTAATATCTTGACTGCCTTAAATTTCAATTAATATCTTGACTACCTTAAATTTCAATGAATATCTTGACTGCCTTAAAGTTCAGTTAATATCTTGACTGTTTTAAATTTCAATTAATATCTTGACTACCTTAAATTTCAATTAATATCTTGACTGCCTTAAAGTTCAGTTAATATCTTGACTGCCTTAAATTTCAATCAATATCTTGACTACCTTAAATTTCTATTAATATCTTGACTACCTTAAATTTCAATTAATATCTTGACTGCCTTAAATTTCAATTAATATCTTGACTACCTTAAAGTTCAATTAATATCTTGAAAAAAATTACCCCTTTAAAATTTTAATTAATATCTTTGAAAAAAATTTTTTTCCCCTTTAATTTCAGTTAATATCTTGACTACCTTAAATTCCAATTAATATCTTGAATGCCTTAAATTGCAGTTAATATCTTGACTACCTTAAATTTCAATTAATATCTTGACTACCGTTACCTTAAATTTCAATTAATATCTTGACTGCCTTAAAGTTCAGTTAATATCTTGACTACCTTAAATTTCAATTAATATCTTGACTACCTTAAATTTCAATTAAAATTTTGACTGCCTTAAATTTTAACTAATATCTTGACTACCTTAAATTTCAATTTATATCTTGACTACCTTAAATTTCATTTAATATCATGACTTCCTTAAATTTCAACTTATATCTTGACTACCTTAAATTTCAATTAATATCTGACTGCCTTAAATTTCAATTTATATCTTGACTGCCTTCAATTTCAATTTATATCTGACTGCCTTAAATTTCTATTAATATCTTGACTGCCTTAAATTTCAGTTATCGTTTTGAAGAAATGTTTCCTGATAGGAATGATGTACGTGAAATGCAAACAGAACTCAATGAACTAATACAGGAAGGTGTTCAGAATATCACCCGTCCAAAAAAATCGTCAATAAAAGAAGAGGAATGTGAGGGTGTTAAGAATTATTCAAATAAAACTAAACTCTCAGCAGAGGAAAGTGTTAGTCCTGTTAAAACTCAATCAGACAAAACAAACAAAATATCAACTGACATGAATGAAAATGAAAGTGTGGAAAGTGATGAGGATTTAGACAGACGGTATGGAAAATTAACTAGGGAATTAATAAGAAAAGGTATTATTACCCCAGAACAATTAGATACACTTTTAGAAAAGTCTGAAGAAGATTCCTGATTTTTGTTTCAATTGTATTTATTATTTAATTGAATTAAATTTATGATTGAAACCTTTAACATTTGTTATTTTCTTTTATTCTTTGGGCCGACAGAAATCTGCGACACTTGAGGCAGAGGAATTTCTGAGTGGATAATTTTATAGAACATGGTCTAGATCGTAACACAAAATAATTGTAGATATAACCATATTTGAAGAGTCGTTAAGACAAAAATGATGAATGATCACTCACTCTCTGATTGTTGCCTCCAAGCAAACTTCCTCTGGGACCATGCAAATGAAGCATAAAATGTTTCATGCATTATTTTTGGTTTCTCAAGTGTAGCCTATTCATGCTCAAGTAACCACCAAATCTGGTGTCTTGATTAAAAACCTATTCATGCTCGAGTAACCATCAAATCTAGAGTCTTGATTAATATCCAATTCATACTCGAGTAGTCACCAAATCTAGAGTCTTGATTAATATCCAATTCATGCTCGAGTCACCACCAAATCTAGAGTCTTGATTAATATCCAATTCATACTCGAGTAGTCATCAAATCTATTTTCTTAAATAATAGCCCATTCATGCTCGAGTAACCATCAAATCTAGAGTCTTGATTAATATCCAATTCATACTCGAGTAGTCACCAAATCTAGTGTCTTGATAAATAGTCTATTAATACTTGAGTAACCATCAAATCTAATGTCTTGATTAATAGACTATTAATACTTGAGTAACCATCAAATATAGTGTCTTGATTAATAGCCCACTCATACTCGAGGAGCCACCAAATCTAGTATCTTGATTAATAGCCGATTCATACTCGAGTCACCACCAAATCTAGTGTAATGATAAATAGCCTATTCATACTCGAGTAATCACCAAATCTAGTGTCTTGATCAATAGCGCATTAATACTCGATTAACCAACAATCTAGTGTCTGGATTAATAGCCTATTCGTACTCTAGTTACCACCAAATCTAGAGTCTTGATAAATAGCCTATTCATACTCGAGTAACCAACAATCTAGTGTCTGGATTAATAGCCTATTCATACTCGAAAATACCACCAAATCTAGTGTCTTGATAAATAGCCTATCAAGTTGTATTTCTTTCTCGAAACTCGTAGAATAGAGACACACAGATCAAAAAGTAACTGTAGATGTATTTAATCCAATAATGAATGCACAACGAAACATCAATATATACTCGGTCCATATGAAAACGCACCACTCACGAAATCTGGTTGATATGTGAAGTATATACTTATGATGCTTTTAAGATGAATGATTTAAGAAGACATGTAAACATCATTGAATTTTATTCATGATAATTTTAATGCGCGAGCGAGACTTAACTGGTGTAGGGGTCAAACAGGAAAGTCAAGAACGGATGTGAACACCATTTGCATTGACACATGCGGTGCATCTTCGTCGCATGGAGTTGATCAGTCTCTGGATAGCGTTCTGAGGGATAGAATTCCACTCCTGAACAGGGGCAACCTCAAGTTCCTGGCTGCTGTCCATCTGGCGTCGATGTGAAAGACGTCCAATTTCACCCCACCCGAGAGGTCGGGTGACAGAGCTGGCCACTGGAGCAAGGGGGTGTTCTGCTGTGTAAGGTCGACGCTGGTTTCGGTGACGATCCGTCAATATGGGGCCGAAATAAGGACGTCGTGCACGCAGGCCTGCAGCTAACAGTGTTGGGGTGAATGTATCCACGTCGTACTTGGACTTGAGCAGCCGGTAGTGTTCGGTCTCAGACATGATCCAGTACGATCTGACGGTCCTGACGTGCCGTTGTCACGCGTTGTTGACCCGGTCGAGGACGGTCTTGAGTGCTCCCCGTTTGCAGAAAATTTTTATGGAGTCTTGCGATCGTTGTGTGTGCGCAGTGCAGTCGAGTGGCAATTTCCCTGGTGCTGGCGCCATTTTGAAGTATGCCAATGGCACGCTCCCGTTCAGGGGCTGTAAGTCGCGGCATCGTGTCGGCGTTCCACAAATGTCAGTGAAGAAGTGAAATTTTATTCGGATTCACATGCTTTTAAAGTTATGTGTGCACAATCCAGAGTGAAATTCATTTTTCCGTGACGTGCGTGCAAAATGTTGCGTTTTTTGCGAAAAATTACCTAGCGTTACAGTTAACATGAAATCCTCGCATTTCTTGCACCTGGCATGTCGGGTGACATCACTGTAGTTTTGATTTATAAAAATTATATTGAAGTTCATTTGAACTTAAATATTGACTTTTTGAAGTGGTGCGTTTTCATATGTACTCAGTATATTATTAAGCACAATGTATAATACACAAATCATACAGTAGTAAGCACTTTAATTGAATCCCCCGAGGCCTTAGCTACTAGCCTATTTATATAAAACCCATATTTCTAGAAAAATTAAGAAGCCACTTTAACAATCCAGAAGTGTAAGGCTACAAATTATTGCGAGATAGAAATTAATGCGTTAAATGCGACCTATCCGCGATCGCATTAATTTGTATCCCCATTTTTAAATTCATATTTTCAAGTGAATTATATGGAGTTAAGTATTTAAATTGAGACCGGGCGGGATTAAGTAATTAGGTAATTATCTCTAAATTTGAAGTTGATTAGTAATTAATGACGTTAAAAAAACAAAAGCTTTTTACACTTGACCAATTAAAGATAAAATCTTGATCATTATTCATGTCTTCATTCAATAAAAAATTGTAGAATTCCGGCTTTTCTCCATATCCCAGCTGTCATATTTCCGGAAAGCCATTTTCTTTTTAATTATGATATTAAAAAATGCGACACCTATCGCGGATCGCATTAATTTGTACTCGTATTTAAGTGACCCCACGTCACATTAATTTGTTGACGCATTAATTTCTAGCCTTACAGTACATTGTTGCACACTGTTTTCACAGGTCATATTGCATCAAGTATTAGTTGAGAAGCCTGTAGTAACTTCTGAAAAGATAATCTGTAAAGTTCTAGAATAATCTGGGTCAATACCATAACAAATAGTAGACGGAATGAGACATATCCGATAATCATCATCTTTCTGAAAAAAAATTTTTGAATGGAAGGAAAGACCTGAAAATATTTATGTCTACGACGGCTAGCAAGAGCGCGTTTTAACAAATTCAATTCGCTGAAACGCAAGATCCACTTCAGCATGTAATGCACGTGCGTGATTTATATAAATACTTGAGGTGTCCTTGTAGTTATTCATATGTAATTTCTAGATTGAAGAAGATTGTTCACTAAACGGTTTAATTTATATACGAGGTAAGGTTTCCTTATTGTCGTGAGAACAGCGTCTACATAACGTGTCAATGTAAACGGCGTCTGCATAATGTGACGATGTGAAATGCGTCTGAAAATAATGTGACTATGTAAACTGCGTCTGCATAATCACAAAATGAAAGACGATATTGCCGCCGCGTACAGGGTTAATGTCAAAATACTACAAGATCTTAGATTTTCTTTGGGTTGATAAAAAATTTTTTTAAATAGTTTTTACCGACTTGAATTTTCAGCCTATAGTTTATTTCTGGAAAGTCAATGGTTTGTTTCATTTTCTATGGACCCAGCATCTTCAGAGAATGTAAAGTTATTGTCAATCTTGTCTTATACCTTGACTTCAAAAGCAAACTTCTCGTATCATGGGAGTTTTTAAATGCAGTGGTTTTTGATTGCTTTGTTCACTAACGAATATAGGTAAAATAGTATTCGTCAGAAAGTCTGCACACATTAGGCTATTTGATTCTGTTTGATTAGGACTCTTATTGTTTTAAAGGGATAATAGGTCTTAACATGAATTTAAAATTTTAGTTCTCAAGAATGGTCAATATGAGTATATATTCATCAGAGAACTTACCTGGTGTAATAAAGTAACAGAATCCCTTAAAATCTTGAAAACTCGCAAAACTTATTCATTTTTGAAAAACACTTAATCAATTTATTAAGCGCTTTTCAATCAATTGCATCTTTATGGATAATTACTTAGTTAAATGGATATTTATTTTTTGTTATTTATGGTAGCATGTATATTTACTGATGAATAGAGCTCTTACTGACCCAAATTTTAAAATTTTATGTTCATTCTAAGACCTATTATCCCTTTAATTCGCTTACGAAGTAGCTTGACATTGAATATGTTGACAGACTTTATACGCCCACATAAAAATGTGGACGTATATTGCCATCACCCCTGTCGGTCCGTCCATCCGTCAACAATTACTTGTGTACGCGATACAGGCCAGAGGTTTTTATCCGATTTGAATGAAACTTGGTATGTGTATTCATCTTAATAACATCTCGGACAAGTTTAAAAATGGTGCGATTCCAGATGTCGGTTTATGAGTTGTTGTCCTGGATTAAATGAAAAAACATGGAATATTCTGTTTGCTCCATTTTGGTTGGAAGGCGAGTAAATGCTATTACATATAGGCCTAATTAATTTAACATTGTTATTCCATTTCAGTTTAATCATGAAGGATTTATGTTTGTTGGTCTTAATGGTAGTATTGATTTCTACCGATGCATATTATGGAGGTACGAAGGGTGTTTTGGTGTTTATTCTTTACTTACTTTAACGACATTTTGTTGTAGCCTAGTAAAATCCAAGAAATTGCACAGTGGTTGGTTTTACAGTTCAGGATTTACAGAATTTTAAATTTTCGAAAATCCCTCAAATATTTGACGAATATTAATAGGCTCTATATCAACACTAGAATTAGAGGTTAACCAAATCTGAATAGGCTATTTATCAAGACGCTAGATTGGTGTTTACTTGCCTTTTTTCACTCCAATCCCCAGACCGCCTCTCCTCCCCATCCTCCCCACCCTCAAATTGACAAACTCAGGTTTGTATGTTCGTGTTGACTATACTGTTAATTCCAGAGGCTGAACGGGATTTAGATATGAGTGGACCGAACCCAGTATTGAGAGGTTTGCATTCACTTTGTAAGAAGTATGCCAGCAAGTCATACTCTTACCCAATATTCAAAGATCTACGTCAGTTATGCAAGAAATTCTACGAAGTTAGAGGCAGTAAGTACATTATATTATAAAACCACCAGGTTTGTCATATATATCTCAGTATAACTGAGAAAACTAATTTAAAACTCATAGATGATAGCCAGTAATGCAATAAAATCTCTATTTACAAGCAAAAGAAATGTGATATTGCAGCCGAGGTATTAGACATAGTAATATCTCGACATTGTCCTGTACATAGGATCAGCGCTTTATATAACTCGGGTTGTCCCAATTAGTACTTTTCCAATTGCTTTCAAACCGCGTACAATTTTAGAAAACAATATCGTACAGTTTAGGACTTTAATCCTAATTTAATCATAAATTCTTGATTCAGAGAGGCAGGAGGAGGAGGAAGAAGAGCGAGGAAGTGCTTTAAGAGAAATGGAGCTACCTCTTTGGAAGTAGAATAACTTCTATTGTCTTTCTTTAGCTTATTTTTCTTATGGGTATTTAATAAAATTATAATTAGGATGACGTAGTTTTCTATTACACCTGAGTTTGACAGATAGAAAACCATGGTCTCAATGGGTGGGTTAGGGCAAAGAACTTCTTTGGTTAGGGTCGGTATCTATAGCACAGCGGTTAGAGCGTTGGTTCTTAACATCAAGACGCCATTTGCTTGCATACGTTGAAAATGTCGAACGTGAGTTCTAATCCGGACCGGGTTGAGAAAGTCCACTGATCTTGAATAAGTCGTCTTCACTCACAATTCCAGTCCACCCAGCTGTAAATGTGTGCGGATAATCCGGGGAAAGATCAATGCCAAGGACAAGCTGGTAGAAAGGATCCCTGTCACGGCGGACCTGTGAATTTAAGTTGTTAGCTTAAAATAAGGCTGATTCTTTCTGACTGCTATAGAGAATAATATTAAATAGTTATTTTTGTTATTCCTAGAATTAACAGTACAATTTCTCCTTATGCGGGAGTCGCCATATTGCCGATGCCGCCATGTCCATATAATCGTTATTTGGCAGGCCATATCATCGATATTAACCAGTGTATACCATCGATATGAATTTTCGAATATTAATAGAGAGCTACCGTTCGTTTTCGTTTTTATTTGAATACAAAGAAATATGCTGGAGCTGCTCAAATTTGGCTATATATGAAGGATACACGAGCGTAGTCTGGATACAGACAGCATTGTAAGATCTTTATAATGGCATATTGCCGTTCACAGACCACCAGGCGTTATCTTGTTCTTTTAGTGTTTAGATGTCTCCCTATTAGTAATGGGGGTACCTTGTATGGCAGTCTTAAAGAGTAAACCTAGTACCAAAGCCGTTAACATAAAACAAGTACAATTGGGTGGATAAAACGCCGCCTTGGAGAAGACCTCTTGTCAGAGCAAATTTCTGGTCAGAGATTGTTACCAAGCCGTACACAACTGTTCAAATTTGTGTACATATCGACAATTTTCCATAATCGTACACTTTAAGGAGCAGAACATAATGACAAACAGAATCGTATAATGGTTTGAAGCTGTCAAAGGCACAGACGTCATCAGAACTGTAATAATACATCTCTTGAAGATAAACGAATTGATAAGCAACCTGATGCTTGCTTGGAAATTCATTCTTGGGCTGGATCCAAAATTCTCAATCTTTTTAAACACTTTGTCAATCGCCGATATGATTTGGAATCATTCCTAGATATGTTTCAAACAATGTGAAAAATACAAATTATACTGCATTATAGCACTTCCTCGTCTCCAATTACCGCCCCTTTTCATGTTTAAAAACTTTTAGTATTAAATACACAATTAAAACCATTGGTTGGAAATATAATTACCTCCCCAGGATTCCAGTATTTGTTTCCACCCCACCCTCTACCAACAACTCATTTTGAATGATAGTAATAAGATAGCTCTTACGTTATCCGGAAATTGTCATAAAACATGAATAAAACACACCTGATAGATAATAGTCTAATAAAAAAACAAAATCTCAAAATTAAACAACATACAATACACCATAACTTAAACAGTATCAAAACAATAATTCTTAAGAAATAATAATTAAGGTAATATATTAACAATTCGTAACATAAGCTAGGAATTTAGATGTAAATTTCGCCCATGTTAATGTGGAATGTAAATCTATTCAAGCAAACGGTTCCATATACATATATGGGATGGAATGTAAACCTTTCAATCAAAAGGTCTGTAGCCTATATGGGATATCTAAATTTATTCAGCAAACAGGTGGATATGTGGGATGGAATGTAAATCTATTCAAACAAACAGTGTATGATATATCTTAATCTTTTCAGCAAACACGTGCATTTATGGGGTGGAGTGTAAATCTATTCAAGCAAACAGTGTATGGGATATCTTAGTCTTTTCAAGCAAACAGGTGCATATATGGGGAAAAAATCTAAATCTATTCAGCTAACAGGTCTGTATATGGGATATCATAGTCTATTCAAGCAAACGGTCCATATATGGTATGGAATACAAACCTATTCAAGCAAACAGTCAGTGTATGGGATATTTTAGTCTTTTCAAGCAAACAGGTGCATATATGGGACAGAATCTAAATCTATTCAAGCAAACAGGTCTGTATAAGGAATAGAATGTGAATCTATTCAGCAAACAACTCTATATATGGGATGGAAAGGAAATCTATTCAACAAACAGGTCTGTATATGGTATGGAATGTAAATCTATTCAATCAAACAGGTCTGTATATATGGTATGGAATGTAAATCTATTCAATCAAACAGGTCTGTATATGGGATTGGATAGAATGTTAATCTATTCAGCAAACAGGTCTATATATGGGATGGAAAGGAAATCTATTCAACAAACAGGTCTGTATATGGGACGGAATCTATCTCTTTGTTGTAATTGGTAATTTCTGTGTTTTTCTCCTTGATGTATTCTTCTAGAAACTTCTCAAGTTCTACAACTTTAGTTAAGGGATAAACTAAAAAAAATAGTCAATGAAACAAAAAAGAAAAATTTGACATATACCCATAAAATTAAATGGACATATGTCAAGATTGAATGTCAACAAAAAGGCATATCTGTTCCTTTAACGTCATAGAAATAAGAGAACCAAACATAATTGGAGTTCATTAAATTATAACGCCAAACTAAGTTGAATGATGTAAAGGGTAATGATATTTTCTGATATAGAAAATTAATATCTCCTAAGTATCCTTGTGTCCTAATTCTGGAACTAGGTCAGACACGTCCTCGTATGTCTTCAAAATAAGACATATACTGACCAAAAAAAAAATTGCCTTTAAACTTTATACTTTAAAGGATACCAGGATGAGTGTATGTTTTCTCTCCATCCAGACTAATATACTGACTTCCATTATAAAACCAACCTTCAGGTAACACACTTAGATGATTAGCTTTCTGAAATATAACCCACATAGATGATAAGCTCTCTAAAATAAAACCCACTTAGATGATAAGCTTTATAAAATATAACGAACTTAGATGATTAGCTTTCTGAAATATAACCCACTTAGATGATTAGCTCTCTGAAATATAACCACACTTAGATGATAAGCTTTCTGAAATATAACCCACTTAGATGATTAGCTCTCTGAAATATAACACACTTAGATGATAAGCTTTCTGAAATATAACCCACTTAGATGATTAGCTTTCTGAAATATGACACACTTAGATGATAAGCTTTCTGAAATATAACCCACTTAGATGATTAGCTTTCTGAGGTATAACCCACATAGATGATTAGCTTTCTGAAATATAACCCACTTAGATGATTAGCTTTCTGAAATATAACCCACTTAGATGATTAGCTTTCTGAAATATAACCCACTTTGATATTACTTTCTGAAATATAACCCACTTAGATGATTAGCTTTCTGAAATATACCCACTTAGATGATTAGTTTTGAATATAACCCACTTAGATGATTAGCTGTCTGAAATATAACCCACTTAGATGATTAGCTTTCTGTAATATAACCCACTTAGATGATTAGCTTTCTGAAATATAACCCACTTAGATGATTAGCTTTCTGTAATATACCCACTTAGATGATTAGCTTTCTGAAATATAACCCACTTAAATGATTAGCTTTCTGTAATATAACCCACTTAGATGATTAGCTTTCTGTAATATAACCCACTTAGATGATTAGCTTTCTGTAATAAAACCCACTTAAATGATTAGCTTTCTGATATATAACCACTTAATATAACTTCTGTAATATACACTTAAATGATTAGCTTTCTGTAATATAACACAGTGCTTAGATCTTATGAGATATCATCATTAATAGAAATAGTCTATATATCAGATGAATCTTATCCTTAAAGCATTTCTGATATATAAGACAGAATTTAGCTCTATTTAAGCAAACTTAGTCTGTATATGAGACAGTGTATCTTAGTCATATTAAAACTATCAGTTATAATTTGCAGAATCTTAGTCATTAAGCAAATAGTGTCTATTGTGTTATGCAAACCTAGCTATTCAAACAGTCTATATATGAGATATCTTAGTCTATTAAAGCAAATAGGTCTATATATGAGACAGAATCTTAGTCTATTAAAGCAAACAGGTCTATATATGAGACAGAATCTTAGTCTATTAAAGCAAACAGGTCTATATATGAGACAGAATCTTAATCTATTAAAGCAAACAGGTCTATATATGAGACAGAATCTTAATCTATTAAAGCAAACAGGTCTATATATGAGACAGAATCTTAATCTATTAAAGCAAACAGGTCTATATATGAGACAGAATCTTAGTCTATTAAAGCAAACAGGTCTATATATGAGACAGAATCTTAGTCTATTAAAGCAAACAGGTCTATATATGAGACAGAATCTTAGTCTATTCAAGCAAACAAGTCTATATATGAGACAGAATCTTAATCTATTCAAGCAAACAAGTCTATATATGAGACAGAATCTTAATCTATTCAAGCAAACAAGTCTATATATGAGACAGAATCTTATCTATTAAAGCAAACAAGTCTATATATGAGACAGAATCTTAATCTATTCAAGCAAACAAGTCTTTAGTGTATAAGAGATGGAATCTATCTCTTTTGTTTTAATTAGTAATTTCTGTGTTATGAACTATGCTTTCAGCATCTCAAAAGGGAGGTGTGTATACATTTAAGTTTTTCATAAATGGACTCAAGAGTGGGTACGATGGTTTGACGTACATGGATCTTATTGACTACATCATTAGAGAGTTGATCTCGAGTCAGTAGAGGTTTCTTCTCCTGTTTTGGTGGTTGACATTGTCTAAGCCAGTCCTTCATCACTGATTCTTCCAGACCACACCCAGTAAATACCATATAAGATTTAGTAGTAGATGGGGTAGGAGGAGGAGATTGAGCATCCTGAGGTGGTTTATCTACTGGTACAAACTTCATATATTCACTTAATGTTACATATTCTACATCAAAACTCTCATTTAGTCCTGAAACAAGACACAATATCAAATAATCACCTCATGGCTATAGATAAAGGGATTGTATAGAGTGTGTATTGGGAAGACTCATGTACCATTTCTGAGTCTGATGTCTGTGGCTCCTGCAATTACATTCAACTCTCAAATACTATGCAAGCTTTTCTATAATGACAGGAAGACAGATATCTGACAGAACTAGAAATGATGCTTGCTTACTCCATTTAGAGTGCTTGGAATAGGCCTACACATTATATATATGGATTTGGAGGGTCTTATTCTTCTAGTATTTACTTACATACCAGATAAATTAACTGGAATACATATCTAATACATAGATTTGAAGGGTTTAATGATTCTAGTATTACTTACCAGATAAATTAACTTGACCTTGTATATGATAGATATTACCCAACCATGGGTCTCCACACAATTCACTAGATATACCTAAAAGAAACAAACCAATATATACTACAAGACCAAGGGTCTTTTTCTTCAGAAAGAGTTCATAAATGTAATCATGTAATCGGATAAACAAAACTAAATTAATGATTAATTTTAGGGATTTCCCAATCAGAAGACTGGACTTATTATAATAAGTTAGGGTTTTGAGAGGCCCCAGGGCTATTTATGTCTTGTTTTGGCAATCAGGTATTTATCAATGACATAATGAGAAGGTTTATCATATATTGACATGGTGTCAGCTATGATTTCCATTTAACCAGATTTTCTAGCACTTTTTCTCATATTTCCTTAGCCAAAATTTATTTGAAACCAAATTATGTTTAATTCAGAATTTTGTAGAATCAAAGCATAAAAATATTCAGTGATAATACCTTTAAATTTGTGAACTAGTTTAAGTTTATCCAGGGGCTGTGAAAAGTGTAGCACAAGTCTTGTCATTGATGGTTGTTGTCCAACATTAACTGCGGCTTTTGCTCTGAAAAATTAAAACCATGTTCACAAGAACATTTTGTTTAACAGGGCCCAAGTTAACAAGAACATTGTGTTCCTCAGAGCTCAATAAAGTTCACAAGAGTTAAACAGGTCTCAAACAAGAACATTGTGTTTAACAGTACCAAAGTTCACACTGTGTTGAAAATGGCTCACTAAAGTTCACAAGAACATAATGTTGAAAAATTAAACCAAGAACATTGTGTTTAACATGGCTCAACCAAGTTCAAAAGAACATTGTGTTAAACAGTGAATCAAGTTCACATGAACATTGTGTTGAACCAAGTTGAGCCAAGTTTACAAGCACATGGTATTTAGAAGGGGTCAACTAAGTTCACATACACTTTGTATTTAACATGGCTCAACCAAGCAGACAAGTTTACCAAGTTCACAAAAACATTGTGTTAATCAGAGCTAAAACAGCTCTTTAAAATTGATAGTTTTGCTTCTGACTTAACTTAAGTCCCCTAGCCCATGCTATTTACATTATCATTTTACATAAGAACTATTGTTAAGACCTACCTTGAGACTGGTGATAGATATCTAGCTCGTATAACACTGGGAGAATAAAACTCTGAATCTGATAAAATATTATCAATATCTGTACTCCTTTAAATAAAATAAATCAAGTTATAAACAATATTTAATAAAACGAAACTAACTGATAAGGGCCCTGTTACACAAAAAAAATCTTAAAAGTAACTTTTATTGTAAGTTTGGTATTTCTCAATGTAAAATTCTACACTTACAAATTCTTAACGTAGGATTTTTGTTCAAACTCCTCAAAGGTTCTGGATTTTTGCCCGCTTTGCATAATGAGTGATTTTTCTTTGATTGCTATTATCAATTGTCTATGTCTATAAGCAGACCACCCACTGTAATAAAAATATAAAATACAGACAGAAGAGAACCAACCTTCAAAATTAAGATTTTTGTCTCCAAACAACCAGAATACTTTTATTATAAAAATAGTAGTAAATTTCGAAATTTACATTTAGAAATACCAGACTCACAAATAAATTCATCAGACTTTATTTTGTGTAATTGACCTGTATCTATTATCTACTGTAAAAAGTTAAATTTTTAGACAATGTATTGCAGTTCTGACAAAACAAGTCATGATGTTCTAGTATTGTAAGCATTTCTTGCTGCACCTGCTACACAGCATGCACACCCAGTTCACCTTCAAGATACCTACCTATGAACCTCTCCTCTTTCTGCTAGAATCAAAGCCACATTGGAATTAACAATTCTTAACATGCCTTGTACTTCTTCCAAGAGAGGACTCTAAAATATAACACAGACAGCTGCAGAGATAGTTGTCTAGTTACTTATTATACTGATAGAAATGATATTTAACATGCAGAATAATGAGCAAATACTTAAAGAAAAGGACATATATATAAGCGTTCACTATACAAGAAGTGATGGTAATCCACTTCAGAAGATCTTTAATATCAATGATGAAAATCAACAATAATTTGATACAATGTGATCACAATAAAATATATCTTATACAAGTTATAGAAGGGTATCATTTTACTGTAGAAAAAATGTAATGTTTGCTTTTAGGAACTCTACCAGTTATTAACCGTTTGAACACTAATTGTAAATGAAAAAACTCCATGTAATAAAAGTAAAAGCGTATGACGCAAACATTTCATGACGTCACTTAGTAAAGCCCTGTTTGGCGGCTGCCAAGGTATATATAGCGTAAGTGTGTAGCTGGTTAACCTGACTCTAGGATTGTAAGGGTTAAATAAAAGTAAAAAAGAAACCTTTGTAGCTGTACAAGATGTTAGAATTATATTATTCACCCATCCTTCCATACAATCATTCAATAAACCTGGATACGCTAGTCTACAATTTAATATTCACATTTAATAACTCTTCTAGTATAACTGTATCACAGAAGAATTCCTATCATGGAAGAAATTTCACCAGGATCTGAATTAAATATTACTTTGTTATTTTCAATTTCAAGAGAATTTCGAGACAAAGTCAGGACATTGATGCCTACATGGAATCAAAAACTGTTTTGTTACATTATTCAAAAGCAAGGTTTCAAATACTAAAGGAATATTTTTTTGTAGGAATTTGTAACACGTTTGTCAAGAGCTCATGGTGTCAGATGCTTAATAAGGAAAAACATGTCAAGACTCAATAAAGGACTGTCATGTTACATCATTGTAACTTAACAACAACTGTGAAATGTTTACCTTTTCTCAAGAAAGAAGTTAAGAGGATCCACACAAACTGTCACAGCACCTAAATATAAATACATTCATTAATAAAATACCTAGTACATTTATATTTTTTAATTTTTTATATTCATATTTAAAAAAAAAAAAACGATTATTGTTTATTATAAAAAAAAGGGCTCTACTGACAGAAATGACATCGCATTAGCCAGAAAATTTTATTGCAAACTGAGATAAGATACTGGTTATTTCCATGTATGGATAACAGAATTAATTTACATATTTGAAAAAGCTGTGAAAAGATATAGATTCATGTGTGAACATGGCCAGTCTATGGAAAGTGAAATTAGGAATGATGAAAAAAACAAACCAATTTTAATATGAGTAGAAATTTCTGGATCTGGATGAGATTCTATAGCTACAACACATTCTCGAACATTACATAAACTACAAAATAATAAATTATACACAAATTACAAAATAATAAAGTATACACAAATTACAAATAATTAATTATACATAAATTACAAAAGAATAAATTATACATAAATTACAAAAGAATAAATTATACATAAACTACAAAATAATAAATTATACACAAATTACAAAAAAAAAAATTATACATAAATTACAAATAATAAATTATACATGAACTACAAAATAATAAATAATAAATAAACTAAAAAATAATAAATTATACACAAATTACAAAAAAAAAATAAACTACAAAAAAAAATAAACTACAAAATAATAAATTAGACACAAATTACAAAATAATAAATTATACACAAATTACAAAATAATAAATTATAAATAAACTACAAAATAATAAATTATAAATAAACTACAAAATAATAAATTATATATAAGCTGCAAAATAATAAATTAGACACAAATTACAAAATAATAAATTATATATAAATTACAAAATAATAAAAATACATAAATTACAAAATAATAGATTATACACAAACTACAAAATAATAAATTATACACAAATTACAAATAATAAATTATCATACACAAATTACAAAGTGATAAATGAAACACAAACTACAAATAATAAATTCTTCACTGGTTCTTATACTTTCCAATTGGTAAAATTAGAATACTAAAGGGTCACAAAATGGAAAAAACAGATCTAATAGTTCTAATTCAGGGACCTAACTCATACTTCTATCTTTTTATGGGCAACAACTCTCACCTACTTTAACTCTTTCGGCGCCAAATAACGTTATAACGTCATAACGTCCCAGCGCCAAATTGATTTTTAATAAATCGGTATTATGACGTTATATTATGGTGTAAAATATGTGTAGATGTTATAGATTTTGTGTTATAACCATAGAGGTGGAATGTATGTTGATTTTTACACTCAGGCAAGAAAATTTGAAAAAAAAGTTATACTTTTTCAAAAATTTTGTCTGTAATTGTGCATTATGGATACATTTTATTTGGGTTCAGAAATTCAGTGCAAGGTCTAATACACATGCATTGGTAAGTCATAGGTAACTGAACTTGTGCACAGGAAAGCAAACTTTGTATGAGCTGATTGGGTTTTTATTCTAGGTACAATCCCGGTGTAGGTTGAATCTTCTGACTTTCAACCCGGTTTCCCCTTGTAAGTGATGCAGGTCGGAAGGGCTGATAAGGAAAAGCGTCTCGTTTTGATGGGACAATATACCGAAGTTCTATGTAGGCCTACACGATATACATCCATTAGTTTGAAGACAGATGAAAATCTATGTGTAGGCTAATGCCGCTGTCCTGGCAAAATTTCCTTCATTGCACCCTGCAGGGAGTTGCTGTCTTCAATCAACCTGAATGAATTATGAAAAATCATTGACTTGTCTGCACCAAAAAAAACCCCAAAAACGGAGGGAATTGTATACATCGGAAGCGAATTCTGTGTTACTTTAAATAGTAACATTCATCACAAGCCATCAAGCAGGGATTCCCTAAAAACACGACCGGTAACTGAGTCAAGAGAATTGTCGACAAAAGTCGCCTATGGCGTTTTGACGTTATGTTTTTACCGGCGACTAAAGTCGCCTATGGCGCCGAAAGAGTTAAGCTACATTATTATTTCATTCTTTTGGTGAAGCTAATATACCCCACTTTGGATCCACAATAACTCAATAAAACTTACTTCTGAACAACTACAATAATCTTAGTTTGTCTTCGTGATCCTGATTTACGACGTCTGTGAGCTGTTAAAGAGGCATCTAACTGCTTCTGGAGTTTTCTGGGATCAAACTTGTTGATATCATCTCCAGTCTGTCTTAACACAATCCATCTGGAAGAAAATCATATTTGCTTAACAGGTGTTTCTTTTTCAAAATATATACTAATATACCATATCTTAACTAATTAACTGAATACAAATATATGATTCTTAATATATCATAGAATTTTGATATTTAAAACCATGCCTGTTTCATGAAATCCAGAATTAAAGAAATACAGTAATCAGATTGAATAATAAAAAGAAAACACTATTAAAGGAATCGTAAAGATGATTTTCAAATTTGTGATGTGTATCAGTGACACTGATAGCATCAATTTGCACCATTCCTTATTTCAATCATACATCTGTGGTTCCTGTAATTCCACTAAAACTAAGCGTTTGAAGACAGTACTAATCACAAAATTTGAAGAATCTTCACTCACCTATGTGTCTCTTTATTATAATGAGTTAAAGTAGGGGTTAGGTTATGTTTATATAAGAACTCACCTATGTGTCTCTTTATTATAATGAGTTAAAGTAGGGGTTAGGTTATGTTTATATAAGAACTCACCTATATTTCTCTTTATTATAATGAGTTAAAGTAGGGGTTAGGTTATGTTTATATAAGAACTCACCTATGTGTCTCTTTATTATAATGAGTTAAAGTAGGGGTTAGGTTATGTTTATATAAGAACTCACCTATGTGTCTCTTTATTATAATGAGTTATGTTTATATAAGAACTCACCTATATTTCTCTTTATTATAATGAGTTAAAGTAGAGGTTAGGTTATGTTTATATAAGAACTCACCTATATTTCTCTTTATTATAATGAGTTAAAGTAGAGGTTAGGTTATGTTTATATAAGAACTCACCTATATTTCTCTTTATTATAATGAGTTAAAGTAGAGGTTAGGTTATGTTTATATAAGAACTCACCTATATTTCTCTTTATTATAATGAGTTAAAGTAGAGGTTAGGTTATGTTTATATAAGAACTCACCTATATTTCTCTTTATTATAATGAGTTAAAGTAGAGGTTAGGTTATGTTTATATAAGAACTCACCTATATTTCTCTTTATTATAATGAGTTAAAGTAGAGGTTAGGTTATGTTTATATAAGAACTCACCTATATTTCTCTTTATTATAATGAGTTAAAGTAGAGGTTAGGTTATGTTTATATAAGAACTCACCTATATTTCTCTTTATTATAATGAGTTAAAGTAGAGGTTAGGTTATGTTTATATAAGAACTCACCTATATTTCTCTTTATTATAATGAGTTAAAGTAGAGGTTAGGTTATGTTTATATAAGAACTCACCTATATTTCTCTTTATTATAATGAGTTAAAGTAGAGGTTAGGTTATGTTTATATAAGAACTCACCTATATTTCTCTTTATTATAATGAGTTAAAGTAGAGGTTAGGTTATGTTTATTAAGAACTCACCTATATTTCTCTTTATTATAATGAGTAAAGTAGAGGTTAGGTTATGTTTATATAAGAACTCACCTATATTTCTCTTTATTATAATGAGTTAAAGTAGAGGTTAGGTTATGTTTATATAAGAACTCACCTATATTTCTCTTTATTATAATGAGTAAAGTAGAGGTTAGGTTATGTTTATAGAAGAACCCCCTATATTTCTCTTTAATCTGTTAAAAAATAGTAAAGACCATATGATAAATAAGAATGTTTATAAAGAACTCACCTATATTTCTCTGGATTACTAATGAGTTAAAGTAGAGGTTAGGGTATTTTAATCAAACTACTTATTCTCTTATAAATAGGAAACTAGAGAAGTAGGTTAGTTATAAAAAACTCACTAATTCCTTATTATAATGAGTTAAAGTAGAGGTTAGGTTATGTTTATATAAGAACTCACCTATATTTCTCTTTATTATAATGAGTAAAAGTAGAGGTTAGGTTATGTTTATATAAGAACTCACCTATATTTCTCTTTATTATAATGAGTTAAAGTAGAGGTTAGGTTATGTTTATATAAGAACTCACCTATATTTCTCTTTATTATAATGAGTTAAAGTAGAGGTTAGATTATGTTTATATAAGAACTCACCTATATTTCTCTTTATTATAATGAGTTAAAGTAGAGGTTAGATTATGTTTATATAAGAACTCACCTATATTTCTCTTTATTATAATGAGTTAAAGTAGAGGTCAGGTTATGTTTATGAGAACCAGCAACACCTCCTATAATACTCACTATAATCTGTTAGAAACAAAAATAAAGACATTTGATAAATTAGAAGTGGTGAATATGTGCCCTATTGAGATATATATTATCTGGATGACCCATCAAGGACGAACACAAAACTGCTTGCATCAACCGTAAACCTGAAGAATCCGCAGAAGCAGACCACTACCTAAAAGACAGGAGGCACCGAATCAGATGGGACAAATTAGAAGTAGCATTCAATCAAAACTACTGGAAAACTAGGAAACTTAGAGAAGGCATTGAGCTCAAAAGACACAAGTCTGAATTAAACAGAGATACAGGATACTATTTACCCAAGGTTGTGGGATAACCTCCTTGATTAATTATCAGCTCCTTTGATCTTAAATACCTTTTTAATCCTATGGCCTCTTTACACTCTTAATTATTACTCATTTATTAACTATATATATTGCTTATTTTTCATTTCTCTTGATAACACTGCCTGTATGAGCACATGAAAGTTGAGTCAATAAATGTCAGAAATAGTATATCCATATATCTTGTGCTTCTTTAAGAACAGCAACATAATTGCTTCATTATTTACTAACCTGTTCCTCATTAGAAGGTGGAATATCAGCAGAATCATTAAGATTTAAAAGAGAAGGGACATCACTCTGTTTTACATTCTCACATCCAGCATTGCTAACTAACAGATGATCAATGAATCTGCAGGAAAAGAAAACAAATAGAAAATTGAAAGTCTTATAATAATGAGCAAATTAATGTACCAATTCACCAAGCTAAAAAGAGTTTGGAAGATCCAGGAAGTATCTATTACATAAAGTTTGTTCCATGACCTGCTGATAGATTGGATCCATATAATTTATCTAATTTGTAAGGTCACCAATAAAATATTTTTGACCAAATTACCAATCAGTAAAGGTTTCCTCAGAATCCAACTATCAACTATTTTTAGAATAAAATAAAAAGTTACCTTTTCAGATGGTGAATATGAGGAGCTGTTTTTTCTAGATGTGTAATAGTTGTATCAGATCTTGTACTAAACTGTATTTCTAATCTATCACTCCTTAAAATATCATATAGGGGAATAGAAGGAAAGTTGAAGGTGGAAGGGTTAAGAGGTGCGACTAAACCAAGTGTTCTGAATCACTGGCACCAAATTTCCAATCAGACATGCTACTCATATGCTCTAAACATTCAAAAATCCTTGAATCTTAAATGAAATACACCTTATGGGCAAATGAAGACAGGCAACATCACACAGTTTGCAATGAGGGAAATTTTAACAGGACAGCGGCTACTGTTTTGCAATTTCCAACTGTTGAGGGATATTTAAGGTGCACAACCTGTAGCAAAAAGGGCTTCTGTGAATTGTCCCATTCGAATACTCTTTCTTTGTCAGTCACTCAGACCTGCATCACTGACAAAGGAAAACCAAACTGAAAAATCCAAAAGTTTGATTCTAACTTTGCTGGGATTGAACCCTGGACCCTAAGGTTACTAAGCCAGCATTTAGCTCACTGGGCCATTTTGGCTGCCTTGAAACTTAAGAATACAGAATAAAATGTTTTCATTAAACAGAGTCAGATATTAGCTTCATTTTGTGAACTGTAGAGCTAGTCATCAAGACAAGAATTATTCCACGGAACTACTTACAATGTAGTTAAATGTTTGGGTAAACTTTCTGTTCTCTCTACACAAGGGAAACTAGATTCAGTCTTCCATATTGGTAACACCTAGAAATAATAATAAGTATATTTGATTTGGCCCTCAACAAGCCTAAAAAAATTCAGATTTTTGTAACATAATTTTGTGTAATATTTATAATACAGTTATAAATTGAGAAACATGCTCTGATTGTTTTGAATTTTCTTGACTCAGATTAAATTGATCTTGAATGATGTAGGTGTAATCAGGTATAAAGGATTTACAATACAATAGCAAAGCTTCATAATTTATGATTGCCATAAATTGGCAAACTGTTATTTAGGATTTGGTTTCTGATCATTTCTACTTAGGAATGTTATTATTGAAATGATTTATTAACAAATTTCATAATTATTTTTCTTGAGATAAAAAATATATTTCTTACTAACCTTAGAATATAATAATTTACGTAATTTAGATTTTGGTGTGAAAATAAAAATGAGTTCATTCTTCTCAGTAATAAGATGTGCTGGAATTTTACAACTGGATGATTTATCTAAACTTAGAATTAACAACCAGACACAATCATTGCCATCCTACAATAGAAGAGATACATATTCCAACACCTATACAGGGAGTATTGAAGTTTCACTATGTAAGTCAATAGTGTTATTGTGGGTATTATATCACCTACCAAACTAACAAGACAGAATTATACAATTTTAACTAATCAATACACCAACTACCGGGTACTACAGCTGTACCATCAACAACTACTTAGTTTGCAATATTAGCTTCCACTAGAAGCAAAGTAAAAATGTCATCTACTAGCCACTTAGGACATTTCGATGATATATTTTATGGATAAAATCTCTATAAGGTGCAGAAGAGTAGGACATAAAACCCATTCAATTTCATTTCAATTCTACTATTTTTATGTTGCCTTGTCCAGCTTATGGGAAATCACACAGAGAAATAATATACATTGTTTAACTTACCCCATCATATAACTGAATGTTTTTAATGTCTGCATGAGTTAATATGGTACATCCATATTCTTTATGGTAGATTACAATACAGTTTTCATACATATATACCTCTCCTACAATTAAAATAGAGCCAAATGAATAGGAAACATAATTTGACGTATTTGATCATCATCAACATCAAATTAGCAATAAACCAAATTTCATGACTAACGTCATTATTGAGCTCAAGTAAGTTTCATTTAAATAGAATTAAATTAAAGGCAGTATTTTTCATGCGAACAAAATTTTAAAGACATTTGAAATCTCAGAGGGCAATAAATTAAGAAAGCGACATGACAACTACATTTGTATACACAAACTAAAGACACTCTTGTCATAAACCAATGAGCCAAGAGAAAATTGAGTGACCGAACCAAATAAGATGACATTTACCAAAAAAATTTAGGGCTGCCATAACTAAAATTAGATACATACTTAATAGTCCCGTCCCGTTAATACAATCAGACCAACTCGAGTCAAAATGACACTAGCAAAAAATGTTAACAACTTTTAACTTCTACAAAGAATTACGGTACCTTCCAATATCATGATTTTTATAAGTATAAAGTTAACATTGGCCTACTTACCAGTGAAAATTTGACTGTAGTCTGGAGAACTAGTAGTGTATTGAATAGTCTCCCTTGAAACGAGTTTCTCACCATATTTGGTAAGATTTGACAGCTGACCTGGTAACTCTTGACACAATGATATCTCCTTATTATTTATCTACATAGAAAAGTTTACTGGGTACTGTTTACGCCATGCACTGATAAAAAAACATTTCCAATCTAATGGATAAATATTATGCAAATTTATGCAATTGTAGATGGACTAATGGATTTTTTTTATTGGTCGGCATGTCAGTTATCATAGTGATTGCATCCAACCAATCCCATGACTTTTTAACATACTGTGCTGTCATAAACATTTATTGAGGTGCAAATTGATCACCATTGGCTATTATCGCATCTTAACCACACCTTCATTCTTTATACTTCATCGACACCATGGTAATTGTTTTGAGAGTTTTTTATTAGCGGAGGTTGTTTACATGGAAGTGGCATGCACATTCTGTTGACTAGAAGGGTCCTGACTAGTGAGCTTATCAATGATTGGATGTTTTAAACAATACTTAAAAGGTCAAGGTCAGTTGACTTAAAATACAACACAAGCAATCACTTAAAAGCGTAACAGTAATATAAGTGAGGGAAATCCCATATTCATAGTTAAATATTGTCCAATCAAAACTGAGATTATCTCGGAAATCTCAGCTGATCAAATCACTTGTTGCAGCTTTGTATTTATTTCCATGCTTTAAAAAGAAAGTGTAGTGGCCTTTTTTAATACCATTTATTAAGACAATGTCAAAACATGGATTCTCTCATTTCTGATCTGATGTCATTTCTATTAATACAAAATATAAAAACAAATATTAGGGAAGAATAATGAATAGTGTAAAGTTAGGTAAACTTACTGTCCACATAGAGAATCTGGGTATATCACTAGTCAGAATAATATAATCACTACATCGTTCACTCTCATCTGAAATAACGGTAGATCAATGGTTATATAGGCCAATATTTCTAATACCATTTACTAGTTCAAACAGAAAATCAGAGATATGACTCTCAATTGTGTTGTGGAATAATTTTTTTCGGGGGAAGGGGCAAAAACTTTCGACCACCAAAAAAAAAAGTAGAAATAGTTAAAATGCGAAGCTCCTATGACAATTGATTACCATCAACAATAAATTTAGCATTTTCCCCAAACATGTTCTGTTAAATTGTAACTGGACTGTTACTGTCTATTTGTCTTGATCACACAGCCTACAATAAGGCTAAACTGTACCTTTTACAGTGAATGAAGAATCTAGGAATGTTTCAGAGAAAACAATAGAACCATGTGATTTCCCAGCATGCTCCACACTGGGTACATCCAGTAAAGAGAGCGAAGCTACTTTCATCAAGGGATTGTATACCCCATCTTCTAATATATAACTTCTGAAAAACAGTAATTTGAAAGAAACAATATTGACTATCACCGCTAAGAAAATCAAACATATAAATAAAAGTATTAGTTATGTGGACATTCTGAAAACAAGAATAAACTGATGCTAAAATCAAGCATAAATCAAACTGCACTCCTGTTTGTCTGAACTTTCAATAGCATTCCCTGTTTCTCTATAGGTTTTTACAAGAGAGTTACATAAGAGATATATTTAAAACACATTAGGTATGATAACTCCCTGAAAATGTTCCAGAGTTGATAAACCTAGTCACAAACATTTCAGATGCAACCTATATAAGAAATTCTATAATTAAACTTACCTTCCGTTGTTATCAATGCCATCTACTTCAAATACTATTTTAGACCTGAAATATAGCAATTACCGAAAATAGTTGCTTCTTCTTAATATCTTTATTTCTCAGTGAGCATTGAGATCAGATCCTGTGTTGCCAATTTATAGACATGTTTTCAAACCAAACTGTCTTCAACAATAATACAATGAGCAGATAATCCACATTCTATCATACTTCATTTAAAACAATGAGTATGTCCACTCAATATAGATAATATATATATTGAGCTAGATTATTTCTACATTGTTTGTCATCTGATAATAAACAAATGAAATAAGTTATCAGTTTGTATTACAGTAAAAAACCATAAGGCCCATTGGATACGAATAAAACACATTAGATTGGGGAATAACAATTTTACAACACAGGGTTTTTATGAAATGGGACCTAGCATATGTGTTTAAATAAAGTAATAGAGATGGATTGATAGAGAGGGGAGATATTCTTACCCTTGACTGAAATAATCCTGTAAAACTGGATGACCAAGTTCTCGTATCTTCTCTTCAATAACATAAAGAACTTTATTGGTGGTCTGAAAATCATTATTAAGGGATGCAGGGTGTAAGACAGTTCAATTATTGTCATTTTTATATGAAATTTTGTCATAATTATAAATATAATGTAATTTACAATATTTACAGTACTTGTATTTGAGGTTGCAAGGTTTTTTTTTTAAGTGTTAAAAAAATATCTTCATTTATATATCTTTAGCTAAAATACAGATGAAGTGTCAAATCTTTGATCTTTGCGCACCAATATCCAAGTTATTGGTACAGCCGTTGTGCCAAGAGTACATTATTATTGTTAATTGTTTGTGTAATCTATATTTCAAGAAGGTTAATGGACATAAGCAGTCCAATGTATTTAATAATGAGGTAACATGTGGACTGTTGATTCTGTGTAACTATTATTATTGAATTTATTGGACTGTTTTTGTCCAATCAACTAACTAATAAAATTAACATAAAATATAATAATAAGAATAAATTCTTTATTTTACAGGGGTCAGAATTAGGTACAATACACAAGGACATGGTCGTGTCTCATATTCAGCCCATGGGGGAAAACATTTGAAAAAAAAAAAAAAAAAAAAAAAAAAAATACACATTACTTCAATATACACTTCAATTATATATCTAAGAATGTTTTAAGCAGAATATCTGATTTAATTTTAAACCCATGTCACAATTTCCAATACTAACATCTCTGACCTACCTTTTTAAGATTGAGTGTTTTACTATAGACTTTAATACCAGTGATAACTCCCTCTATAACAGCCTGGTAGAGCTCACTTATAATCCTGTACATCAAACAAGAATGATGAAATTTTAATTAAAGATTTTCTTAGAGTATATACTTAATTAAACAGCATATAGGTATTAGTTATACATGTATTGGACCCATATTACATTATTGTCTCTCATTATGATAGAAAGGTTATCTTATTACAACTTGAACAAAGGGAATCATCTTCAATTGGTCAGTATTTGGGATCAAAAAATTGATGGCAATTTTAATTTGTATGTTGGCTTTAATTCATCCATGCAATTTGAGACATATCCCTTATACTTAACTGTGCTATATTAAGACCACTAAAGCACCACAAAGAGGTTAGTTTTACGTCCTACACTATTGCACCAACTGGGCCAAAGAAGATAGCCAATACTTAGCAGTGAACTATGAGAGAAATTTTGGCAGGACAGCCGCAATAGTCTACCCTTTTTGAGATTTTCAAATATGGAGGGAAATTTAACATCCAAAGCCTGAAGCATTGTTCAGAAGGGGCAAGTACTATATCTTGAGATATCTTGGTCTTAGTTGAAGTAACAAAATTGGTGTTTTTTTCAGGGGAGAAATCATGTACTTTCGAAGGGGCAGGGAAATTCATGCTACTGGCTCTCAAATGTACAACGTAAAACTAGAGCCAAACATACCAGTCATCATCGTGTTTTCTTGAAACCTGATTTCCTTCTGAAATAATTAAAAAGAAATTGACAAATTAATCAATGTGCATGGAACCTAAACAGTTTTAAACATTGATGTTCATATATTTTCTTAAATATCTTGTAAAAATTTAGAAAGGGTTAGGCCTATATTCAGTTTGTCCAAAGACAGCAACTCCCCATCACATATATTCAATTTTATCTTTATGAAACTAAGCTATAAGAGAAATTGAATATCAGTCCCTTAAAACATGTTCCACATCAATAAATACCATGGTTAACATTATCTCTTAAGGGTTGTTCATTCTCTTAGTATTTCTTGTGTTAATATTTACAAAACAAACTGTATGTAGCAATATGTTGATTGACTGGTTTAAAATGTTATTTATTTTTTTAGAACTAAATGAGCTATATCTACTAGTTGTATGTAGTAGTTCTGAAAGAAATATGTTGATAAATTATATGCATCATGATGTTTATTTAATAAAAAATAGAACAAAACTGACAATCAACTGATCATCTAAAACCCAATTACTACAGAAATCAGTCAACTGATTAACTGTTTCAACATTATCAGATGCCGAGTTGATGGCACCATGATATGCATCATGATGTATCACAGATGACAAGTCAGTTAGATAACCATGAATTATAAAGTGTAGAAGAATGAAAGCAGTAGACTCTATTTTATTTCTATTATAAGTTTAATAGAAGGAATGATGTACGATATATGGCAGGTTGTTGTGTAATTACAGAGACTCTAATGTAATTACTCCCTAGGAATACAACATAAAAAGAAAAGTATTGATTAACTTTCTAACAAATTTTAAACCAAATTAAATCTTCAGGCACTTTTTTTACTTTTTTATAGAGAAATAACTTAGTAATAGATAGACTTCCAACGGATTAGTCAGTATTTGATTGTAAGTATCTCTGTTTTCTACCATTTGTCAGTATAAGTTGATTTCTGTACAACAGTTAACACATGGGTTCTAATTTATTAAATTTTTTATATAGAGATAATGCTCATCTTTATCTTATAATGATGCTCTTTTTCTTTAACAAATCAAGATGTAAACAACTATTGAACCTCTGCCAATTAAGCCTACTAACATTCAATTAACAAATCAATTGTTAATATATCAAAGGCTGTATCTCCCTGAGGATTGTCATGGCACTTCACTTAAAACTCTAACGCGTTATTGTTAAACAGATTGTAAAGAGGTTTTTGAAAAAGAAAATGTATGTGTATCAGGGGACACTTAAAGCATTAATAGGTACCATTCCAATATTCATTCAGCCGTTTGTGGTCCTTCAATTTTGAAAACACTAATTGCAAAGTGCAAAAGTGCATTAGATGATGATGTATATTTTGCAATCAGTGACGTCATCATGTACTTAGTTTTGATAAAATTGCAGAAACCACAGATCTCTGATTAATAATAGATACAACATATGAATCTTAGAAAACCTCTTTACAATCCCTTTAATATCAATCTATATCTCAAATTTGACAAAAATCTGACAACAATTGTGTCCTCTTGTCACGTCTGGTAGGAAGGACCCCTGTCACGGCGGACTTATGAACCTATGTTGTTATCTTTGTAAAATATAGTTGTTTCTTTCTTTCTTACTTATATTAAGTATATCAAGGGCTATCACTCTATCAATATGTGTCAAATCCACCCCAAATTCAAACTGTACAAGATATTGTGAATATAAACCTACACATCAAATTTGATAAAAACCTATCAACAACTATGGCCTTTATTTCATTTAGAAACTTCAATTAATGAATTTCAGATTATCAATGGTTGAAACTCCAAATTGCTATTATTATAGTTGTCCAAATGATTGTGTTTTAAAGTTCAAGCACTTGTTGATCTAGAGCTATAATTTCTGACTGGATAATCAACAGTAGAGAAAAGTCACGTCGAATTACTAACTCAATCAATTACATAACAACCTGAGAGGAAGGACACGAAGTTAATAGGCTATTATAGGACAATAAACCATTAATTATATTACTACGCACGGAAAAGCTTGCTGCACATCCTGTTAATTAGAAAGGGTATTTTATTAGGATTATTACAATAGTCAGGTGATACGGTTATAACATTAACGTAAATAATCCTATTAGAACAGATCATGTCATGAGAGGTTTCAATCTAGTCTATTAAATCTACATTAATATATACCATAGTAGGATCATCAAGTCCTTTTACATTACAAAAACTTCATATAATACAAGATTGATGCAATACCAAGATGACCTGAATGACCACCTTCCCTTTTTGATTATTGACCACCTTCCCTTTTTGATTTTGATTATTGACCACCTTCCCTTTTTGATTATTCCTAGAGTGTCTCTTAAAACATTTTCTACCGTATACATG
Organism: Nipponacmea schrenckii; assembly: GCA_030562195.1. Taxonomy (NCBI): domain Eukaryota; kingdom Metazoa; phylum Mollusca; class Gastropoda; family Lottiidae; genus Nipponacmea; species Nipponacmea schrenckii. The sequence continues at coordinate 17,077,854 of JAUJPP010000007.1, read as the reverse complement.
ACAATGAGCCCAGATATATTTAAAATGAATGGAGTTTTACATCCTACTCTTCTCCAGATATACTTTAAAGGGAGATTGTCATCTATATTAACTTTACCAGAAAAGGTATCAATCTATAGAACATTTCTGATAATCCCATAACCTAGTTACCAGAATCAGGACAAAAGGATAATTAGGAGACATTTTAAAAGCGTGACCTCACCAAACTACTTTTCTATACCAGAAAATATCATGACTCTTTTACATGATTCGACTGGCGTTGTAATTTAATAGACTCTAATTGGTTTTGGGTCTGTTATTGCTTTAACATAAGAACGATGCGATAATTTCGGATGAGATAATCCTACAGTTAAAGACCAATCAGACCTATTACCTTTTCTTTGTATTGCTGAGTCAATTGAGTAACCACCAATTAGCTAGTTTTTCATCTGCTTTGAATAGCTGCAATTAGCTGGTAAACCAATATATTTAGGTGAAAGTATCCCTTCAGATTGTCATTAAACCACTGAACTACATTTTATTTGCTTTATTTGACTTGAAATTGATCAAGATGATATGACCTCATCTACAAGAAAACCTGAGTTCAGACAAGTACTGCAGCAAATAGAACTTGCGGAATAAAAATAATAAGGCTAATATCATTTCATAAAGAAATCAGCTATATCTGTAATCAGGCTGAAATTATTCCCCATTTAATTTCTCTTATAATATTCATAAAAACCAACTTGAATAATATTTCAATCAGAATCAGGTCTGATCATTGAGAAATCACGTTTCTAGCTCGCGGCTATGTTGATAATCATTGACCTCTCCGTGACCTCTACACGATGTCAGAATCGCAATATTAATCTAACAATTATATTAGAATCAATCCCACAATCCTGTCTGGCAAACAACAAGTCTGTATGAAAATCCAATCAAAATGAATATTGCTGTCAAATTTCTTCAAGACGCTGGGATTTCAGTTATGTGGGAAATAGTCTTTTCAAATATTTCAAGATCTGGTAAAAAAAAAAGCCTCAATTCATCAATTCTGACAAATATTTCATATTAGAAATCCAATCCTACTGCAATAAGCTTATGAGTTAAACCATTTTTGGTGTAAGTCTCAAAATATCAAACCTTATGACAGCGTATTTCTGGTGCCATGGTTAATGTTTCTATGACATGGCCTTGTATCTCTCTTTTCCAGTCCTTATTACCAGCATATAGTCCAGCTTATAAATCTTTGGCCAATACAGTTTTTTACACAGATTACAAATTTAGTGGCGAAACTGAACAATCTTATAAGAATAGAAAGAAAGAAATTTTCAGTTTTTTTCAGTTGTGCCACCCCTAACTAACCTAACATAACTCCTTGTAAACTATAAGCGTTTACTCATACCATGACTAAAAAACCTCTTAACTTGGGCTAATGCTCTCAAAGATCAGACAGTAAAATCTACAGTTAGAAACAGATCACAATGTCAAAATCTTGATAATAATTCAGTGTTTGTGTACACCAATTATTGACCTCTATAATTAGTTGCGATATTGACCAACATGAGTTACAACAAGGAGTTCTGACCTTTGACCCAAGAGAAAGCATGACAGATGTTACTAGTGAGTATATTAGATTGACAGATTGACAAGAGTTATAAGCAATGTGACTTGAAGCTAATGGTAATTATTCTCTTTCTAATCTTAAAATATATAGCTGACAAAAACTTAAATATATAGAGGGATCATTAAAAGAACCTAAGTTTATTCTCCTATCTGAAAAACAGGATGCTTTTCCCATGTAAGCATCTTAGACCTGCCTTAGTGACAAGAGGAAACTGGTTAAAAATATATTTTCATCAAACTAAAGAATAATTAAAGGGATAATAGGTCTTAGAATGAACATAAAATTTTAAATTTTAAATTTGGTCAATAAGAGCTCTATTCATCAGTAAATATGCCTACTACCATAAATAACATAAAAAAATCAAGTAATTATCCAAAAAACTAAGTAATTATCATAAAGATGCATTTGATTATTGAAAAACACTTAATAAATTGATTAAGCGTTTTTTAAAAAAATGACTTAGTTTTGTGAGTTTTCAAGATTTTAAGGGATTCTGTTACTTTATGACACCAGGTAAGTTCCCTGATGAATATACACTCTTTATGTTCATGCTAAGACCTATTATTCCTATTTAGTCATCCTAAGTGACAGTATACCTTTAATGAATTACTTTAACAATATTCATAAAAAAATCAGATAAATCAATTCCAATATCTCACACCATTGGAGAGTTTTTTTAGGAATTTCTTGATTTGTACAACATAAACAGTCATCACAAGAGATAACAATTGAGATTTAAATCATAGAAGAAACCAACTCAAACTATCAATAAACTGTTTATAAGTTGTGTTTTTACAAGGAAATTAGTGTTTACATGTTAAAATTGAGGAGTCGAATGTAACGTAGTGTTTTAGAAATCAGTAACTTATTATTCAGATGTAGTCAGAATATTGATGACTATTTTGTAACTTCTCTCAATATGCTGTTGATTGTGTATTTCAAAAATCGTTGAATATTTGAATAGTTTAATGCTCTAGTCAGTGTTTAAGTCACTGCCTGGCACTATGTTCTTGCACTAGTCAGTGTTTAAGTCACTGCCTGGTACTATGTTCTTGCACTAGTCAGTGTTTAAGTCACTGCCTGGCACTATGTTCTTGCACTAGTCAGTGTTTAAGTCACTGCCTGGCATTATGTTCTTGCACTAGTCAGTGTTTAAGTCACTGCCTGGCACTATGTTCTTGCACTAGTCAGTGTTTAAGTCACTGCCTGGCACTATGTTCTTGCACTAGTCAGTGTTTAAGTCACTGCCTGGCACTATGTTCTTGCACTAGTCAGTGTTTAAGTCACTGCCTGGCACTATGTTCTTGCACTAGTCAGTGTTTAAGTCACTGCCTGGCAATATGTTCTTGCACTAGTCAGTGTTTAAGTCAATGCCTGGTACTATGTTCTTGCACTAGTCAGTGTTTAAGTCACTGCCTGGCACTATGTTCTTGCACTAGTCAGTGTTTAAGTCACTGCCTGGTACTATGTTCTTGCACTAGTCAGTGTTTAAGTCACTGCCTGGTACTATGTTCTTGCACTAGTCAGTGTTTAAGTCACCGCCTGGCACTATGTTCCTCACTGTACATTTGTTTGTGATGTAGGGAGGAACTATATTACTAGAATTAAAGAATTCTACTAATTATCTTGAAACTATTTGTGACTATTTTGTAATTTTTCTCAGTAGAATCTAGGTTATGCTTGTATAAATTCTCACAACATTTGAAAAGCTAAAACACTCTGTTCAGGCAATATATGCACACTTTATGCAGAAAAGAAGGATGTAAAACACCATTTAATTCCAAAATCTAGCCTTGGATTAGTTGGGTGAGAATGGCTGATTATTGGAATTTGAGCTATATATTATGGTAAACTGATTTCTTCCAGAATAAATTGAATTTCAACACAATAAGCCATCTGAACTAAATAGAGGATAAATTGGAGAGAAAATTGAATGAAGAGACAATAATCCTGCTAAAATAACCACAGAGAAAGCAGAATTAATTTCTGTTGAGGGGAAATAATGATAAATCAGATAAAAATGAGGGAGATAAAATATTGGGAGAGGGAATCTTCAGATATATCAATATTAGGTGGATTATTTTACACTTATTCATCAATACTGATAGTTCTTATATTCTTATAACTCATATCAATTCTACCTCTCAATTCCTACAAATTGGAACTGTTAAGACTTAAAAGCTGCTGGCTGAAAGCAGCCGTCTTCAGTCACTGTTGACCTTTGAGAGCCATCCACATGGTTATTGCGATAAACCACTGAGTTAGACGAGCAGTTATGTGCAATATGTGTAAATAGTTTTCAGAAGTACTAGAAATGCACAGAAATCACATAATTTGTTTAGAAATACATTTTCTGTATATCGCTAAGTCTCAAGAAAGGTCAAGGAGGAGGTCATTGAACCTTCCAAACAATGATAATTCTGGACAGAAATTTATTAAAGGCTCAAATGCCAATGGTGAGCTGGTCATTCAAACAGATGGTGAATCTGTCCATTTAATGCTGGAGTCCAGCAGCTGGACAGAAGTTAACTTTAGTGATTATCATGTCAGAAACTTCTACAGGGCCTTATAAGCAACTATTATAAATTATACACCTTGGTGTTACCAATACTCAATAATAACAGCATAAGTCTACTCTTTCTACAAGAGTAGGACGTAAAACTCTATTCATTTCATTTCATTTTACTCTTTCTACAATTTACCACAGACATGGTCCAATTCATTTTTCAGAATTATAATCCCTCAAAAATATCAGTTGAAAATTCGAAAGCTAATACAGGATGTCTAGAGATGTTCTCAAATAATGGAATGAAAGTTATTTTATTTTATTGATATTATACAATAAAGCTGTCTGGAGTTCCAGCTCAACATTAGGAGTTTTAATAGAACTTCCAAATTACTTTCAATTTCTCTTTCAAACACAGAATAGTTTTAAAATTGTACTCAATAGCAAATGTCTGGGTAATTTTTCTATTCTGTTATTGCCAAGGACAATAGGTCATGATTAACCTCATTAAACTAACGGAATCCAGGTTGGTTCATTTTTAAAGGTCACCTATAAGGGAAGTGAGCACAAAACTAGACAGATAATAAATTCCAATCAAAGAATCTTCAGTAGTTCAGTTTCAGATCAAAATTGTCAACATCTGACCCAAGAGAATTCTACAGAACATGAAACTTGATATTAATTCACACTTGACTTTTTAAATTATTCTACACAAAGATTTACACATTTAGGGAGAAAGTGTTGACAAGGGAGAAAGTGTTGACAAGGGAGAAAGTGGAGAAGTGTTGACAAGGGAGAAAGTGTGGACAACATATTTACAAAGAAGGAGTTGAAAAGTGTAGTATTTTTGTATCACATTCATTTAGTGTTCAGCCACTTCCTTTGCACCTTTTACACATGCCTAGAACTACGCATGTCTGACCTTATCTGTGCAAGTGCATCTTTCAATAAACCATTGTATACCAGACAGCCATCTTAATGAGTTGTGTTTTCTATTTTGAACCCCAAAAGGAGAAAAGTTTTGACTTTCATTTTGAATCAACTTAGGCTTTTTGTCAAAGAACTACGGAGTTAATAATATATAGTTCTTATTGTATCTTTTTCATTCAGGGGACCTTATTCTTGAAAACTTAACCCAAAATGATTTTTTTTTTCCAGTCATATGATCAGTCAATCACAAAAATAAGTTTAATTTTATTATCCAATCAGATTACTGGATTTCTTAAAATCTAGGTTTTATCTTGGTTTTCTCTTAGTCTGGATTTTATTTTGGTTTGTTAAATTGAGATTTTATCTTAGTGAAGTTTTGGAGAATAAGGTCTCAGAACATCATGAATGTTCATGTTATTGTCCTGAAGTAAACTCCACTGATTGTAAACTATCCAGACAATCATGACCTGCATCTCTATTTCAATGCCTTCTTTCTAGAAATTCTGTTAAAATAAGTCTGAAGAACTCTAGATATCATCTTATTTAAGTCTAGTAAAATAAAAACCTGGCCCAACCACCCAATTCTCGTGATAAAATCTCTATTTGCCGCTGGTCGTGTTGTGTGGAAAGTTTAATTTTGTTTTAATTTTACTCCACTTTCATTTACTCTCTCTGATAAAATCCTTATTGGATTAATCAAACATTGATTTTAAAGGAACCCAATAATTGAAACTGAAGAGGACTGTATCCCTCTGTCAGTTTGTTATACATAGAATAAACATTTTTTGAGAAAAACAAAACAAAAACAGAATAGGATATATGAATCAACATACAGTCAATAAATCCATTTATTATATTTTGATTTAAAAAAATACATGGTAGGGTATATTTTAACAGACTTTAAAATTTGTGAAATTTGTTTCAGGTTGAATTTAAGGTATGCCATCTTTAAGAATTCAACATCTAATTTAAAAGCAATATAAGTTAAGAACCTTCTATTTGTGGTATAATTAAACTTTAGACACAGACATTGGAACTGTCCAATAACCAACTTCTCTAGAAAATAAAATAAACTTAGTCCAGACTACAACTGATCTAATACAACACTTTCATTTTACTCTTAAAGTTACCATACATTTAATTCTTTACCCATTTAACATTTATACTGGCTGGTGGAGAGATATAGTAGCTTACTGAAAGGTTCAATAGCTTAATCACTGGGTCAAATCTTGAAAGCAATGGTCACAGAATCTTCTCCATGTCAAGCTATGACAAATTGCTTACTTATACCTTGCCTACAATAGCCACTCTTCTTTTATCATGGAATGCATTTGATTTGATTAGCCGTCATGCCAATGAATACAGCCAATCAGAGCTCAACAGAAAGGCTGTTAACAATATTGCTTTGTGTTTTCTGTCTAGGGTTTAGAAAGATTGTTACCGCTAGGATACTTTCTAATCAAATTGATGCATTTACAAACTTCAATGATACAAGAAAATAACTATTGAATCAAGGTGTAAGTATGAAATTGGTAAAAGCTGGACCTGGTGAAGATGTGGTTTTGGGTAAAAAGAAAGAAAAAGAAAAAAACAACTATATTTTACAAGGATAACAACTTAGGTTCACAAGTCTGCCGTGATGGGATCGTTCCTACCAGCTGGTCCTTGGCCAAACCTCTTGGCATTGATCTGTTCCAGATTATCCGAACCCATTTACAGCTAGGTGAACTGGAATTATGAGTGAAGATGACTTATTCAAGGTCATTGAACTTTCACACACCGATCGAGATTAGAACTCATGTACACACAAGTGTTATTCCAACATCCATCCTAAATCTTCCTACACCTAAGTTTTATTGATGTTCACTTGACAAAGGATGAATCTGACAAATAAATATTCTGTTTCACGCTGACTCTTCAAATTTTCATAATTCAAATCTAACATCTAATGTTACCTTTCAGTGAAGTGGAAAATAAAGTAAGACATTTCATGCAGATAATTTTGTTTAGTGTTAAATTTGCTGCAAGGAATCTAGGTTTTAACTTAGATTAGCTTTCCATTCAACCATACATTGTTAAAGAAACATTTGGACATTTTAAAATAATCCACTCAAGCAGTATAAAGAGGAAATTATGGTATTTTTTATATTCCTGTTTTACTCAGAAGATAAACCAAGATGTTGTGAATGAGATTTCCAATTACCAATATAGTTTCAGCTAAAATCTTAGTTCAATTACTCCATTATGGCACAGCTTCCTTTGTGGATGGAAATTTAAAAAAATCGAGAGAAGGACAAGAGAATCAAAGTCCACAAGGAAACCAGTTTATTTTTCAAATTAGCTTTCCAATCATCCAAACATCTCTCAAAATTTGAACAAAAAGAATTTTCACACATGTGAAGTCAAAAGATTAAAAAATCTACTGTCAACACAAAGTCATTCTGAGACTTGATTGTTTAAGACTTCATCATATATAGTAATAGAAAGTGAAATTTCCAGTTTGAGGTGAGGTTTGTTGAAGGGATTATGCAATTTCGTGCAGTTTGAATATCTTTTTAGACTGTTTACTTCTATTCAAAACACAATCGCAGCCACATCCTTGAAGTTTTAATCTAAAATTGATCCAAAAACTTTTCTAAAAAGATTAAAAGACCAGTGAAGTGAAAAAAGGAATGTAACGTTATTGACCATATTAGGTAAATGGCTATGATGATGACTAATCAGAGAGAATAAAGGAGAAAGAGAGAGAAATGCAGGCACTTGACATGTTAATAGATATGAACAATAGCCTGGGGCAATACTTCACTTGTATTGATTTTATAACTTTCAATTATTGCTCATTTAGACAAACTGTTAACAGCAAAAACTTGGCATAATATTCATTTATACTAACTTCTACCAGCAAACACTAGGTATGTATAGCATATATATCAATATCATTGCATAACATTGTTTTTAATAGAAGATTAAAAATATGAAGTTTTACGGCATTGCTTTTCCAGCTTATCTAGTTCTATAGAGATTTACATCTCACTCTTCTAACAGACAAAACTTGGAATGTATAGTTCAGAAAATAAAATGAAATCTGCATCTGATAAGAACATAAAGGCAAACACAATGCAGATTGCAATGAACTATTTTTAACTAGAAGAAGGCTTTATGGATTACAACTATTGTTTATTAATACTATTACTTTATAATAAGTATACTCTTATGGTTCTCAAGCAGATCCAACTACATAACTATTTTTAGTTTTTAACTGTTTGTGGAATAAAAAACACCAACAATTGCTATGGTATCAATATATTTAAATAACTCTTTATTTAGAAATTAGAATTAATGAAGGAATATCACTTATAAAAGAGTGGGTTGCCAATAAATAAATAAAAATAAATAAATAAATAAATAAATAACATATCATCAGTAGAGATTAGATATATTAAAATGAAAATAATTTCCACTAAAATCTTGCAAATACTGCAGTCTGGTTGCTATTGATTATTCATATAGCAGGAATAATATAAAGACTAGGCAGACCTGACATAGAAACATGGAATCAGCCTGATTTAGCCATAGATCAATACTAATTAGAGGGTTTAAGGAAGAAAATGTGTTCAACACGCCACTTGTCATAGAATAAACTCACTCAATACTAGCTTGTAGTATGATATCATACACTCACTGATTTTTCATTGTTGCCAAAAGTGGTTGCAGTGTGACTAGGAACTGTGCTGGAAGTCGCTTGACAGGAGTGAGCACCCTGGAGGAAGCTTTAATAGAATTAGAATCTTGACAGTGGAATTTTTATTTTTTAAATTGAACTAGCATGTGGTGTTCTGTCAAGTCAACTTATATTTATGTTTTGATTGTATCAGAAGTTTATTGGAGTGACAAGGAACTGTGCTAGAAGGAGATTTAATATAATTAGAATCTTGACAGTCCGGGTTTTCTTCCCTAACAAATAACTAGCATGTTGTGTTGTGTCAAGTATTCGTAAACTTATCCTTTGAATCATCACAAGTTGATTGGAGTGACTCGGATCTAAAGAGGAATTTTCAGGACAGGAGTGAGCACCTTGGAAATTGTGATAGAATCTTGAAAGATTTATCATAAACCTAAATAGTTTTTCTTATTACCAAGATTAAATAACAGTGACAAGGAATTGAACTGGTACTTCCAAGGCTAGAATGAGAATTGTAGATCTGAGAAACGTATAATAAGCTTGGAAGATTATGACTGAGTTAATTTTGTCAGAAGTATTTTATCAGTAAAGTGAATTAGATCTCGACTAAAGAAAAACTTACAGATTATTATCATTGTCAAAGTATTTCTAGACTTCTAAAACTAGACTTCTTCTAGACTCTTAAGAAATTAATCCAAGCAGTCTGGAAGTTTCCAGGCTTGAGAGAGAACCGTCTAGATTACTGGGTAACTCTCAGTGGTAATTGTGATCTGTACCGAAGAAAGCCAATGATTTCTAGTATCATAACTGTGGTTTAACTGTGACATAGAAACTAATATCAGTGGTAAAAACTCTCTGACAGATGTGGAACAAAACAATCAAGATGTGTGTTAATTGAAACTGTCATCTTATTTCACGCACTTCAGTCCAAACTTGAAAGAAAGAAGGACAATTTCAGCTCTGTTTAATTGAAAATGGAACTTCTTAAAACGAGTATAAAAACATAACGAGTGGGCTCTACAAATTAAAACTTAATAGATCAGCGAGTCAAGAACTAATAACTAATTCAGAAAGCAAGGAAACCAACATTAAAATACCATAAAAAAAAACAGTAGTTTTTATTCAAAGACATTAACCCATTATACTACAACCTGGTAGGAATATTAAAATATCTAGACTCGGAAACGAGAAGTTAAAATCGACTGAAAATTATTTCTGTTAACAAGGAAAAAACATTAGAATCCACTATAGTGTGTTATTCTGTGGCCTGTTATTACAAATAGGATAAACTAATGGATGGATCAACATACTCCTTATTACAACCAATACAGATAAGTTTGATGATTTCTTAAAAGACAAATGTGTTGATCATTGAAACGTGGTTGTAATAGTTTGGATTAAGTAGACAGTAAAAGGCTGTGGCTTACAAGAAAATCATGTATTAGGTAAGAACAATTCATTATGAAAATTCCTTTAGAGCATAGTTCATTTTCAATTAAATGAAATGAATGTTGCTTTACATCCTTCTCTTCTGGGCTAATGAAGACAGACATACCATGCAGTATGCAATGAGGACAATTTTCCAGGGCAGTGGCATAATCCTATTCACGACTCATGAACACCTTTAATAGTTTGTACATGGGTTAGTAGAGATCCAGAAGGGCTGATCAGATCCTTATAATTGTTCTAGAATTTTTAGAATTTTCTATACGAATTTTCTTAATATTGGCACAAAAAAAAATCTAAATTACCCTTTTACAAAACAAACCAAGACCGCTTCTCTGCTACAATACCAGGAAATTATCTAGTTTTACTTTATTGCAAGACATGTTGAACAGAGAATAGAGGATTCAGAAGATTTCCTGGAGAAAATACCAGGAATTGTGACAGCATGCCATCGACAATTTCAAATGGAATGAAGTTCTATTATTTAATTATTAAAGACTGATTCTGTTCACATTGAGATAATATGTTGTCATTTTACATTCGATACTAGTCTTAATTTGTCCTCAATAACATTTCAATGATTTGTAAAAGCTTAAAACTGGCAATGATGGCACCAATAGTAAGGTTCTACTACACCATCAGTTAAAGTGTTATTAGTCTACTTGACATCATTTGCTTGGTTGTTGAGGGTTATACAACTCTAGTGAACTGATCTCTAGACTAACCTCAAGTGAATCTTATACAACTCTAGTTGAACTGATCTCTAGACTTACTCAAGTGAATCTTATACAACTCTAGTTGAACTGATCTCTAGACTAACTCAAGTGAATCTTATACAACCCTAGTTGAACTGATCTCTAGATGTACTCAATGTGAATCATAGACAACTCTAGTTGAACCAATCTCTAGACTAACTCAAGTGAATCATAGACAACCCTAGTTGAACTGACCTCTAGACTAATTCAAGTGAATCATAGAAAACCCTAGTTGAACTGATCTCTAGACTTACTCAATGTGAATCATAGACAACTCTAGTTGAACTGATCTCTAGACTAACACAAGTGAATCATAGACAACTCTAGTCGAACTGATCTCTAGACTAATTCAAGTGAATCATAGACAACCCTAGTTGAACTGATCTCTAGACTTACTCAAGTGAATCATAGACAACCCTAGTTGAACCAATCTCTAGACTAACTCAAGTGAATCTTATACAACTCTAGTTGAACTGATCTCTAGACTAATTCAAGTGAATCATAGACAACTCTAGTTGAACTGATCTCTAGACTAACTCAAGTGAATCATAGACAACCCTAGTTGAACTGATCTCTAGACTTACTCAAGTGAATCATAGACAACTCTAGTTGAACTGATCTCTAGACTTACTCAAGTGAATCATAGACAACTCTAGTTGAACTGATCTCTAGACTTACTCAAGTTAATCATATACAACTCTAGTTGAACTGATCTCTAGACTAACTGAAGTGAATCTTATACAACTCTAGTTGAACTGATCTCTAGACTAACTCAAGTAAATCATACACAACTCTAGTTGAACTGATCTCTAGACTTACTCAAGTGAATCATACACAACTCTAGTTGAACTGATCTCTAGATGTACTCAAGTGGATCATAGACAACTCTAGTTGAACTGATCTCTAGACTTACTCAAGTGAATCATAGACAACTCTAGTTGAACTGATCTCTAGACTTACTCAAGTGAATCATATACATCTCTCGTTGAACTGAGCTCTAGACGTACTCAAGTGGATCATAGACAACCAAAGTTGAACTGATCTCTAGACTAACTCAAGTGAATCATAGACAACTCTAGTTGAACTGATCTCTAGACTAACTCAAGTGAATCATAGACAACCCTAGTTGAACTGATCTCTAGACTTACTCAAGTGAATCATAGACAACTCTAGTTGAACTGATCTCTAGACTTACTCAAGTTAATCATATACAACTCTAGTTGAACTGATCTCTAGACTAACTCAAGTGAATCTTATACAACTCTAGTTGAACTGATCTCTAGACTAACTCAAGTGAATCATACACAACTCTAGTTGAACTGATCTCTAGACTTACTCAAGTGAATCATACACAACTCTAGTTGAACTGATCTCTAGATGTACTCAAGTGGATCATAGACAACTCTAGTTGAACTGATCTCTAGACTTACTCAAGTGAATCATAGACAACTCTAGTTGAACTGATCTCTAGACTTACTCAAGTGAATCATATACATCTCTCGTTGAACTGATCTCTAGACGTACTCAAGTGGATCATAGACAACCAAAGTTGAACTGATCTCTAGACTAACTCAAGTGAATCATAGACAACTCTAGTTTAACTGATCTCTAGACTAACTCAAGTGAATCATAGACAACTTTAGTTGAACTGATCTCTAGACTAACTCAATTATTTAAGTGAATCCAGAGATTTTATGGTAACAAATGTAGACAAGCTTAAGAGTAGAGCAAATTCAGACTGAGGCCCTCATAAAGCATGTCAAAAAGTGGATTTTATGGACACAGACATTTAAATTTCAACATGAAACCAGACAGAAGGTAATCACATTTGAATAAGAGACTAGCCACTAGTTGCTAGCTAGGATTTAAAGGGATTTTCTGTATTTGTAATGTGTATTGAAAGCTCAACTTTTCAATTCGATGTCTGTGGTTCCTGCAATTCCACTAAAATTAAGTGTTTGATGACGTCACTGATAATAAAGGGCCTTCATTCAGCACATGGTTTTAGTTGAATTGTAGAAACAATCTGATTGCAAATACCAACGATGCAAATCGATGCTTTCAATACACTTCACAATTTTAGAAAACCTCTTATAACAAACTCTTTAAGCTATCACATCTTCAACTTCATTCAATTCAGACAACAAGGGAGCAGCTAGAAGAAAACATGAAAGTGGTTTTAGTATAATACATGTCAAGTCAAGTTGACACTATAACAAATATTGTCATGTAACACGTCTTTGTCTAAGAAACCAGTGGAACAAACTTCTTACTTTCAACAGAAATTTTATCAGAGAAACCTGCAGGATTTAATTCAGGGAACAGAACTTAATTTAAGAAACATGACTCAATTTAGGGAACAGGATTTAATTCAGGGAACAGGATTTAATGCAGGGAACAGGATTTAATGCAGGGAACAGGACTTAATTTAGGGAACAGGACTTAATTCAGGAAACAGGATTTAATTCAGGGAACAGGACTTAATTCCTTTAACAGGACTTAATTCAGGGAACAGGACTCAATTTAGGGAACAGGGTTTAATGCAGGGAACAGGACTTAATTTAGGGAACAGGACTTGATTTAGGGAACAGAAATTAATTCAGGGAACAGGAATTAATTTAGGAAACAGGACTTAATTTAGGAAACAGGACTTAATTTAGGGAACAGGACTTAATTTAGGGAACAGGACTTAATTTAGGGAACAGGACTTAATTTAGGGAACAGGACTTAATTCAGGGAACAGGACTTAATTCAGGGAACAGGACTTAATTTAGGGAGAACAGGACAAACCTTATAAACAAATAAAAAAACTTTTGTATGAACTAATATCAGACAATCTTCTGTCATTATTATTCCAACTTACTCAGCTGTAAATGGGTACAGATAATTCAAGAAAGATCAATACTAAGAGGTTTAACCAAGGACAAGCTATTAAAAAGGTTCCTCATGTACCTCAGCTGTTATTTTGAAAAACTGCTGTTTATTTTTTTCATGTTTACAATCAGATATAACTGCAGGACTCAATTAAAGACCAGAAAGCACACAAATGAATTTAATTTGAAAGAGTGGTGAAGAAAGTGTGATGTGTGAATGAATGAATGAATGAAAATAGTATATCATCAAAATCTATAAGGCATGATTTATATTGATCAAGATAAAATATAATGGAATCATGAATAATAGGAATAAACCACAATCACTTGACACATAAATAATAACTAATCATGAAATAAAATGAAAATCACAATGAATGAATAAATGAACAAATGAATGAAGGAATGAATTGTCAAAGGCAAAAATGAATGAAATTACTAAATAACTGATAAACATTTTTATATTTCAGTTACAAAAAATAATTGGAAAAAGAACAATTTGAGACAAAATAATCACTAAGATAAAATGAAAAAGTCGCATAACCAAATATTAGATATTGAAATACAGAGAGCAATAACTGAAATTGAATTTATCTAAATCAAAATATGAATCATATGAATCCAAATGTAACATGTAAATTGTAACTTCTATCATGTATAAAACACATAGTTTCAACCTGAGATGAAAAGCAGTCAATTGTTAAATGTTCTTTCAGACTGTGATATCAGTTCATTACAGAATAGAAACACCAGATCATGAACTCTCTTTATACACAACATGAATTTATAGCCTAAACCAATGATTTTAGCCTCTATAACAGGAGAGCTCTTATAGCTCATCTCCACGTTAACGACGGCTATTTAACTATTTGACTGACAGAAATGAGTTTCGTGACATTTAATAAGAGGATAGAAGCTTGGCATCGTGGGATTACAATAATAGATAGAGCTTTGTTCAAGGATAACAGTTTTACACAGATTAAGCTAGGGATAGACTGGGATTTCGTTTATAGTTTCAGATTTATAAACGGTTCTATTTATTTATTTATTTAATGGAAGTTCCTGAATGAAAAATGGACTGAGTATGATTTTGTTAAGTGTCACGCAAAAACGATATAAAATTATTGGGATAAAAGTCAGTGAGTGTAAGTAAAGTTTTTATCTATATAAGTCTATAGCCCAAGGTAAAATATCACCTGTCAACCTGTGACTTTATTTCTGATATCAAGACAACATTGATTCCAATATTTCCTAGAAAATCTTGTATTTTTTTCATAATTAAAAGATTTCACCATTCCAATATGTCAACATGATTTATAATTCCTTAATGGTTGGTTATATTCAAACATTATTCTAGCAAGTCAATTACAGGGATTTAAAGAAATAAGTTCGTAAAGTTTTGACGTCTGAATTTATATTTAATACCATGACAACATTGATTTCAACTTTTAACAGTAATCTTTAAAGTTTTCCATAATACTGGAATTAAAGTTTACACAATTTCTATCAGTCAACAAGAATGGATATTGAATAATATAGAAGGTTATTGCTAAAGACAGATAAATTAGAAGGATTCAAAATTTTTTTTATGACTTTGGATTGCTTCAAAAGGAAACCATATTTAATCAAAGCACTGGTCTCCCATTAATTTGTACAACCTATAGTATACTTACATCTCTTCAATTTCTATTGTTAAATAACCTTTAAAGGACATGATTAAAAGGACATGATTAAAAAGGACAATATTAGATAGAAAGAGCAATTTGAAACTTAAATGAGTAAAAAAATCCAAGAAAAAGGTTTTTTTTAAAGAATTTTGATGGTTAAATGTGTTTAATTTGGTGTTTTCTATTACTTTGAAAGCAACTTGAAACTTAAATGAGTGAAATATCACAGCAAAACTTTTTTTAAAAGAATTTTTATGGTGAAATGTGTTTAATTTGGTGTTTTCAATTACTTTGATCTTTTTCTTGCACAGGTCATAATAAAACCAATCTGAAGAAATATGATGTCTGCGTTTATTTTTGTTCCAATGACCTAGGAACAGATGAAACTTATTGTCAAAAGTAGTCAAATTACAGACCAAGTTTTAGAACTTTACCTATTCTAATTACATAATAATATAAAACGAAATGAAAAGAGTTTTACATGCTACACTTCTGTTATATTCTATACCTTAAGGGCTGATGAAGAAGGGCAATGAGGTATATTTTGTCAGGACATTAGAATGAGCCTACTGTTTCTGCAATTTCCAACAGTCAAGGGATCTGTAATGTGCACAGCCTGTAGCACACAGGGTCTCAGTCTATTGTCTGATCGAAAAGACTAGACGTTCTTTTCCTTATCAAACCTGCATCATTGATAAGGGGAAATCAGGAATGAAATATCCAAAAGTTTATCTCAAACTTTTGCCAGAATTTAACAGGTTAGGGAGGACCTTCAGGTTAGTGAGTAAGCGTCACTGAGCCACCACTGCACCCTATAATAACATAAGAAACTTACATCATATTTCTTACAATAGGCCAAACTTTTCTTTTTTATTTTTCCTGTTACACAGGGCTCTTTGGTAAAGTTTTGATATTTGGTCAATAATTGAAGACAGTTTTCCTTTAAATTGACAAAAAGCATACTGGCCAAGACTGTGCTGAACATTTAAAAAAAAGAAAGAAACAGCTATATTTTTCAAGGATAACAATTTATGTTCACACATCCGGATCCTTTAAACCAGTTGGTCCCTAACCAAACCTCTTGACATTGATCTTTCCCAGATTATCTGTATACAATTACAGCTGGGATGACTGGGAATAAGAAGACCAATATAGACTATGAGTTGATAAGCGTTATATATCAGAGAATTTCCAACTGGCAACAAGAGAATAGTAAACAGTTTTATATTATAACAAAACCATGTATATTTTACACAGCTTCATCAAACTAGCAACTAAATGGAACTTTGTCTGGGTATTAAGAAACAAGACAGGTTCCCATGTTATTCCATTAACCAAATTTCACAGAGAAAGACTCCAGTATTGATCTACAATTTCTTTTCATAGTCACAAATCTTACACTCAATAGACATCAATATTTATAATGCATTGGACATATTTATAGCAACATTTCATTTATGAGGAGAAGAAACCAACTTTTATTCAGATTAAAATTCTGAAGGAATAAATAAACCAAGTACTGGTACTAACAATCCTAACCGCAAAACGATCCAAAACAATATATTGGTAGATCTTGATAAATAAAATGTATAAGGTGCACCAGGTCAAGTTGCACCAAAACATTGATAGCAGTTAATGAATATAAGGAAGTGTATCAATCACTATTATAAAGGCAGCAGGCCAAAAGACATGGTATATAAAATCCAGCGAAATCCTTTTCCAGTATAGTGAATTCTGAAGACAATGTCATGACTTTTTTTACTTAAAAGGATAAGAGAAAGATTTTGTGAATCTTTTATCTGTATCAGGGATATAAATAGCATCAATTTAAACCATTCCGTTTTATGAAGACGCTATGTTTACAGGCCTTATGTGATATAAGCAAGTTTTGCGATAGTTACTTCAAACACATCTGTTTTAGTGAAATTGCAGGAAGCACAGAAGTCCTGAAAGTCTTGAAAGACTAGATATTGGAAAGGTTTAAAATGATGCCATCATTGTCCCTGATACACTAAAAAATCAGAAAACCTCTCTACAATCTTTTTAAAAGACTTGAGCATTAAATAGGATGACAGGGTTGATTCTTGTGAAAACCACTTGAGAAGCAGGATATTAAAGTGATGCTGCGTCTCGGAATGGACATAAAATTTAACTTCTCAAGAACGGTCAATATGATTATATATTTATCAGTGAACTTACCTGGTGTCATAAAGTAACAGAATCCCTTAAAATCTGAAAAAAGCTTTATCAATTTATTAAGTGTTTTTTAATAATAAATTGCATTTAATGGATAATCATAATTAATGGATAATGTTTTTTTTATTTATATGATGTTCATTTTAAGACAAGGTACTCCTGAACATACTGATTCAACATCATAAATTCAATGCACAGGCCATTTCATGGTAATTTAATACCAAACCTGGCAGAAAATTGATCTTCATTGGATTGAGACCACTTTATGCTAGTGCTGTTTATTCAATTTTGTTCCATAATGGAAATTTTCACATTATGTTTATGGGGTTGTTAGATCTATTACTATACTGTATGAGTGGCTAATAGGCTTAAAAGCATAACTTGCACTTGCATCAGTAGGTTTTGGAAGCATGAATCCTTAACCCCAGATCCATTGCCAGGCCTGAATTGGAACTGGTACTTATTTTTTGCCCTATTTCTCTCCCTCCTCAGGAATTTTTGAAAACTAGAAGCCCAAAAAACATTTTACAGAAAATTTTGAGGTGCTAAAATCCTAATCAAAATATTAATTTTTTTAATTAAACAATCTCATCTTACTGAAGAAAGTTTTGTGAGAGGACAATTGGTGGGACTAAATACCAGGGGCCCCAGTGGACCCCCACCCTGACAATGAGGCTGCTTTTAACCACTTATTGTCATGCCATAGATTCAGTGCATTTCAGTCATACCAAGCTTAGATGGATTTTAATTGACAATTTCTATCCACAGTCATGATGTTAATGATAATTGTAATTGTTAGTGGACCATCTGCCTGGTTAGTCATTCTTTAATCAAATATAACTCCAGGCTACGGTGGCATTGAATTCAACAA
This sequence comes from Nipponacmea schrenckii, assembly GCA_030562195.1. Lineage (NCBI taxonomy): Eukaryota > Metazoa > Mollusca > Gastropoda > Lottiidae > Nipponacmea > Nipponacmea schrenckii. Next base: position 17,059,322 of record JAUJPP010000007.1, on the reverse strand, counting down.
TTCTACAGTCCTACAGCATATTAAATTTAATCACATTTGATGTGACATATTCTCTCAGGAATATCTGATTAACTCAGAAAAAGGTTTGAACAACACTACCCAAATAACATTATTAGCCTTGTGGACACTCTAAAAGGACTTTAATCAAATTTATCTCCAATCTAAAGTAAATCCAGTTCTTATTTTCTGAATTGGGCTGAAATCTAATTAAACTCCCAGATAGAATACATTTCAACTTCTTTAAGTACATTTTAATTTCAAATCAAAAGGTTCTGGCTGCTATTTTCTCTCGGAAACTGATAGTTAAGGAATATTTTTCAACCAGATTATTTGCTGTAGAACTTCATTCATATTCTTCTTAAAGATAAGTTATATATTTCTATTCCTTTTGTAAATCAAAATTCTAACTTCAAGAGTGGGTTACATCCTTACAAGGAACTTGCTAGATATTGTCCATAAAGAACTAATTATCTCAAAACTATCCTGGAATTTGAATTAACCACAAAATAAAGGGCCTGGTACTTCCTTCCAGGCAATTCTAGTTTTGAGACGTATTAATAGTTGCTTTACCCATTAATAGAACATAATAGCAGCTAGATAAGGTTCTACTTGTGTAACAATAGTTAGTGATGACAATATTGTCTGTTAATATAGGTATAATAATATCACCATTATAATACAAGGGTTTTATATTTCTAAATTATTACTGAATCCAGACAAATGTTTCCATTATTCATTTAACTTTCCATAATTTTCTCTTTTCATTTCCATGAAAACCATCATTATTACCTAAAACACGTTTTCTATTTCTTTGTTTTTTTAATACCAGTCATTGTCAAATAAACTCAGTCCTCTTATTAATAACTAGATATACCATTAATTCAAAATAAGAACAGTATTATAGATATACTACTCCTTCCTTTAATTTAAGCAATGTATAAATTCATATACAGGAATCTTCATAATAAAGAAATAACAAGATGAAGATTCCTGTATGTGAATTGAAGCTGGCTTAAATTAAAGGAAGGAGTAGTGTTCCATAATAATACTTATATTCCAACTATTTCTAAATATCATTTCAGATTATAGATACCGTATACCATTGTTTGCTTTTTCATAAAAAAATAAAGATGACGTTTGACTTTCTATAGGTGATATATAGTGTCAGGTCAGACAGTTAATTAACCCTTCAGATCCCAGGTTGGACATCCAATATTTCTTTCTTCAAAGCAAACTATATAAAATGAGATAAAAGGTTTTCTAGTCTTAAAGCAGAATCAGAATTTGAAAATCAAATCGAAAATATTTATAAACTCTGTTCCTAAAATAAGGCTTACCAGCTGAAGGGATACATGGAATTAAGGTTTTAGCTTTGAAGGTATTGAATAGACTCTGCAACCCTATAGGTTCGCTTGTCTAAAGCTGATTCAGGGAAATTTTGTTGATTGGCTGTTCGGAAATCACATGACATCATGAATATTCATAACTCCTAATATAGGTTTACTTTCTGGTTATAGGTGGTGCATTAGTTTAAATGTATTGAAAAGATAATGCTACCTTATAGGCTCTCCAGTCTAAACTTAATGAATGGCTGAATGTTGATTGGCTGGTTCAAAAAATCACATGATATCATGAATATTTATTACTTAGTTTCTAATATGAAGTTCTATCTACCACAAGTCTTAGTTGAAATTTAATAATCTGCCTTCACATAATTAACTTAATAAACAATGATTAATTACAAAGGATGTCAAACAGAGAGAAATATTGGATGTCCGACCTCGGTATCTAAAGGGTTAATTAATAAGCTGAACTTAGACTGTATTCCACCTACAGAACATAAAAAGTTCTTTATCTATATTTCATGTAATTATTGTGATCCTATTCAAGAAATTCTTAGAGTTATATTTACTCTATTGCTGCTAGACTTTTTTTTAATATAAGATACCGTTTCAAAACCAATTGTACTGCTCATAAATTTAGTATCAACTAATCAGAAAAAATTAGATATTTGGTCATTTCAAGAACAACGAGTAGCATTTACAATGATCAGCAGCAGTGAATGAAAATCTCATAAAGAGAAGCTTCACATTCCCAAATAGATGAAGACAGGCATTATATTAAAACTCTTGTCTATAAGGAATTGTTCAGATTTTTACAAACAATTAACGCAAGTATCAGAAACAATGATAGCATCCATATGCAATTTTCATTCAGATGTCTGTGGCTCTTAAAATATCACTATAACCAAGCATTTAATAATATCTTAATGGCCAAAGCTGATTAAAGTCTTTTAGAGATATACGTCATAAAACTAAGTTACAAGCTGATCAGGTACATTGAATCAACTATTATCCTGGAAATCCCTTTGTCAGGAGCCTTATTCTCCCTTTTATGACTTATATTTCAATTACATTACAAATTTTCGATCCACTCTAATCCAAATTTCAAGAAATACAGTAATTAAATTAAATTTCAAATCAATTTTAGAGATTGATCAATCAGATGACTGGAATAATAAAATCATCTTAAGTTTAAGTTGTAAAGAATAAAGGCCCCAGAACACTATGATGTGTGCCATGTCTGTCAGATTAAACACAGTTTGGAATAAAATCAAGTCAAGTGAAGAAAAGAAATAAATTTATATAAATTTCCTAGGGAGCTCGACTTAAAGATGATGGAATACCATCAATCACCAGTTGTCTGAGTATTCTTTCTAACATGATGTATACTTGATGTCCATCAGATCATGAAAAAATGAAATAAAATGAAGGTTTAGGTCCTACTTCACTGCACGTTAAGGGCTAATAAAGATGGGCAATGCCCGGTAGTATGCAATGAAGGAAATTATCCTACTCTTTCTTGAACGTGCACAGCCTGTAACACACAGTACAGTAAGATTCCAAACAATTTAATGAAAAGCCCTGCAGTAAGGCAGCAAAAAGTAGAACTTAATAAAAAATCAAACTTCAAGTTGATTTCAAGAGGCAGCTAATCAAACATTATTAACTTCCAAACACATTACAATAAACTTGATATAAAAACTCAACTTTTCAACATATCCAATTAAATTTTATTAGAATCAACCAACGCCTGGATGATCTAGATCAAAGGTTACCATGGAAACGGCATGTTTTATCGTAAGCTAAGATTATGGTAAATGGTTGAGGGGATTTGCTCGGCAACAAAATGTCCATCTAAGGAGGAATCAAATGTCAATTGGGAACGGTGCCTAGATTAGAGTGGAGGGGAAATTTCAAGTAATTGAAACTTAAGTCATAAAAAGGTCCGAATCACAGACAACAAAATTTTGTTAAAATTTGATCAAGCAGACAGAAATCTATAATAAATTGACAAGAAAGTTTATTCATAAGTTTCGACTCGTTGAACTTGTTCTTAAAGCTGATTGGCTATTATCTTCATTAGGAGTATTAGGCGTTAAGATAATGTTTTTTATTTGGAATTTATCTGTAGAAAATTACCCCTGGGAGTAGTTCCAGGAATATCTGAAAATAACTGTTTATAAATATTCCATTCTCTTTCATTATTCTTCCATTCAGATATTCATAGAAAATATAACAATATTCTTCAATATATTCATCTAGATACACTGTGTATCAAGAGGTTTTAAAGGGACAGTCCTTCCCCTTTTTCCCAAAATTATCTATTTGCTTCCATGTTGATCAAACTGAATTAAAAAACAGAATTCATCTTTAATGTAGACCATCTTCCTTCAAATTCATTATTAGAGCTATGTTTTACAAGGTGTTACTATTTCAACAATTTCGGGCTTAGCCTAACACTTTTGCTCCATTCCACAAAAAGTCTATGCTCAATTTTGTTTTCAGTATGGTATTTCTCAATGTAAAATTTTACATTTTTGTAAGATTTTTATTGAATGAGTCCAATGCCTACTAGGTCATCATGGGTAAAAGTATAATTTCACCATTTTATATTCGCAATTGGATTTCAAACATTGTCCTATTTCATTACAGGAATTTTATGTCTTTAGGTTTGTAAATAATTTTAAAGCTTTTCATTTCAGGAAGAATAAGAAAATAACCACTGACAGATACAATAGTCTAGTATAATTAGACCAAGTGAAGAATAAGAAAATAACCACTGACAGATACAATAGTCTAGTATAATTAGACCAAGTGAAGAATAAGAAATACTAAGATGAATATACAATAGATAGAGAGATATGATTAATGTCATCATAATGTGAACCTCAGATGTTTTCAAACCACACCAATAATTACATCTCCTGGTAAACATCCTCATAGTTCTATTAAGTACCATACTTTAACAGTTCCAAGTGGAAAGTACTATTACTATTAGGGTGAGTTGGATTGTTTCAACAAGCAGGGTACTCGACTGACGGGAGGTGGAAAGTGGTTATTATTGTAGAGTGTAGCCTAGAACCATTTAACTACAGGAACTAGTTAGTTTTCACTATATTATGATATCTAGGACTAATGATACGATTTTAAGGAAAAGGTTGAAGTTCTAAAAGGTTTGTGATTTAAAATTCATTATTTATCAGTTTAAGGTATAGGTTATAAAATAGGTGTTCTGAAATGGTTCATTTAAAAAGCAAGTGTTACTCAATGGTATCCAGAAAAACTCAGCTTCACTACCAGTAGCTAAAACTAAATCTTCTCTAAAAATAAAAATTGACAGCTCATGAAACATCAATGCAAATTCAATGAATAAAGGAGGCTGATATCATTTGAATAACACTTAAGGCTTTAGTGAAACTATGAATAGTGTTACACACTGATAAGCTTCAGTTCAGTTTGTAAAATATTTTACTGCAATAAAAAGAGAATCATATGGAAATCAAGACCTTTTGTCTAAGTAATGTACAAAAGTGTTTTTTTCTAATATTTTTCTTTGAATTGGAATAGTAAGATCAAACCAGTACTGTTAGTCTTAAAATGTCTTTGAGTTTATAAAAATATAAACATTATCTTCAAAATATTGTTTTTACACAAGACAAAATATTTGGTCTTTTAAGGTTTTCTGTGCTTCTTTTCAATTTAAATTTAAAAAAAAATTTTTTATCGACACAAAGAAATTCTTAGTTCTTAGACTGATTTTCTAATTTTCCTTAAGAATATATAAAAAAATGAAAAATATTTTTTTAACTTTTCTCAGACAATAAAAGAAATGTACAACTGGCTGGTAATTAAAATAGAATAGTTGTTATAAGATGGTGGGAAGATATGGTGGATATTTATGATGGTTGAACAATGAAATAATGATATTGTCATTGACATTTTATCCACAACTAATTAAAAACCTTCTATTTTTCAGAGACTGAGTTTTATAAAGGAGATAAAGCAGAATTTTTTTTTTATGATTTAAGAAAAAAGGAAGCTCAAGACCAAGAATTTAATTTAAATGTGAATTTTTTATGTCTGAATTTGATATAGACTCACAATTCAACAAGTTATGTGATTAATATTTAATATGAATTTTTCATAGAATATAAATGAAAGATATTAAGTGATTCTGATTCTGAAGAGATTCTGTGAGATTTCAAGATGGAGGTTAAAGAATACTTTGAGTTATATCCGTTGAATTTTTACCCATATTTGGTGCCTCCCTTAAAAGGATGCCTCACTCCACATCCAGCTTGCAATGTGGGATTGGATCATTCCAATACAACTGCCTATTGGATGGAGATCAGTGATTATTTCTGTTTCCTGGCTCTGCCAGTAATTATGTTATTCGCTATAGTAACAGAAGTGATTTGCATAATGGTACTAGTGCGACAGATTCGGATGTCTCTGGATACGTATTTACTAGGGCTGTCCATTTCAACCATTTTGTTAATTCTGACTACTTTAGTTCTTGGATTGCAGCATTATATTGGCCAGAGTGATTATATTGTGTATTTACAAGGCTACGCGATTAGTTGTCGCGATTGGTTCTGGTATACCTCCATCTGGTTGATCGTAATGATGAGTTTTGAACGTGCTTTAACTGTGTCATCATCAACGACCACGATATTGTGTACAAGTACTCAAGCAGGAGTTGTTGTTGTCATGGTATTCTGTGTAGGTCTAGTGAGCGCGCTCCCGCGGTTCTGGGAATACCAAGCTCAAGACGGATATGACTATTCCAACAATTCCACTGTCCTGATTTCCAAAAAGACGGAATCCACCATGACGGTTGAATACAACACTATGTATTTTTGGTACGTTAAAATCATCACCATGTTTCTACCATACACTATGATGCTAGCAACATCTATAACATTAAGCTGTAAAACAAGGCAGTCAACTATCATGAAGCGTTATTCCTCCGTTAAACATTCCAACGCCTTAACATTAAATCGTAAAATTAAAGAGGAGGTAACTCTGTCTAAGCTATTGATACTGTTAATTGTAACATATATTTTGTTCACTACACCCATGTGTTTGTTGGATCTATTAGGTTATATGACTCCACATTGGATCAGTCCAACCAGCCGTATCTTTGCTAGTCTATATAACCTATTTACGGTGCTCTTTTACCTTCAATATGCTCTTCAGCTCATCATCTATTTCTGTTATAATAAACAGTTTCGCTTGACGCTCTTAGGAATTTGCTGTTGCTGCTGTTGACGTCACTAGCTTGAAAAGAAAGTTCAAATACATTGATAACGCTCACTAAGATACTGTGCCTACTTTAGTTTAAGTCCAAAAGCTTATGATAAAATAAAAAGCTATCTGCAAAGCTTACATCAAGCGTTTGCAAACAGAGCTCAATCTATTTCTAAATATCTGTAGAGTTTTAGAGCTTAAGAGCTTAACAAAGGGCTTCATATTCTATAGTTTAACATGAGCCTGCTTACAAAACTTAAAATAACAGGTTACTTACAAAATTTAACGTGAGGGGCAATCGAATGAGCTTTTTGCAAGGATCTAGTCCTTCATTGCAATTTCCTTATAAAAATCAAATGGTATAGCTATTAGTGAGCTCAATTCAGCTCTCCTCAGCTTTCTTAATATTGATATTCCTATTACTGCATGTCTATTATAGTATAAGCATATAATATTTAGCTTCAAATATAGGACCAATTGCAATCAGAAAGAATCGAACTGTTTTTTTAAATCAGACAATTTCTGTCCAAGACAAAATCTTTCCATTATGATGTGTGTTCTAAATAAATGTGTTTTTTACTTTTTATTATCTATTTATTTTAACAGTGACCATGTTGCCCTCTAAATTATAACCGTACATTTGCGAATACAATGTGCATGTATATTGCTCACCCCTTCTTCTCCAGCAAGTCCACTTTGGGGTAAAAAAATAATGTCTACACACAAATTAAGGGAAGTAACTTTTGCATAAAAAACATCATAAAAAGAATAGTTTACCAGTAAGTGAAATTATCAGAACCAGTCGGACTGAAAATTGTAATGGGGCAAATTGATATTGGAAGTGTCTCTGATGATACACATATAATGTTTAGAAACCCTTTTTAACCCCTTTAAGATAATGGAAGTTTTGACCAATGAATCACGAGACAGTTCAGGACATCCTAGCATAAATGAAAGAACCCAGTGGTTTATCTGAACAATACATCAAATACAAATTCTGATAAAAAATTCAACAGGAAAATCTAAATAATAAAAAAGAAAACTCTTTGAATATATAAAATACAGTACTATCATAAATACCGTGACCCTTTTAAACATGTATAATAGACTAATATTATACATAAAAAAAAACACACCAGGTGCAACAAAACCCGATAGAAATGACATGTGAAACTTGTAACCTTTACTACATGTGAGAACGAGGACAGTTCAGACGTAAATTGGTCTAAAATAATCCACCTTTGGACAAATTACCATCGTCAAATTATCTCGGTACAAAACTAGTGAATATGGCCAGACAACACATCATAAACTATTACCATCAAACTTTAAATAAATTATACACTGACATTAACACATTGTTCTACTTCTAGTATTAGAGGACCAGTTAAATTATACTGGAGATAGTTAAAATAGATATTATATTTGACAGAAGAACATCTATTACAACAGTTTACACTATGTACTATTCATGGCGGGTATTAATTACTAAGGGTAAAAAACAAGCCATATATTATAAATGAGCATTAAGATCAGATCCTGATAGTCACTGATAGACTTGTTATGCCCTGTATTATGACAATACAACTGATACTGTCTATAAGGGACAGAATGGAAAAACTTTGTTACAAACACTACACAAACAGTAAACAATACAACTGATAGACCTAAAAAGTACTGTTAGTTAAACCGAGGCCCTATGTGCTACAGACTGTGCATGGAAAAAGATCCGTCAACAGTAGGAAATTGCAATAAGAGTAGGCTACTGCCAATATGCCGGCACAATTTCCTCATTGTTCACACATGACAGTGCCTGTCTTGATTAGCCCATAAGATGCAGAAAAGTAGAATGTAAATCTCCATTAATTTAATTTTTTCCTTTGACAAATATAAACGTCTGTCTGATGTCTCAATAATTATATGTAATATGTATCTATTTAGGGACTGAAAATGATTGTTCAAATGAACTTAAATAATAGGTCTACATGATTATTAAATCTTATTAGCTTTAAATCTCTAGTTTATGGGAAGCATCTTGTGGAGTAAAATAGAGTTAAATGTTACCCCACATTGCTTTAATTATAGTTTAATTTAAAGGGAAAGATTCACTATTTTCAGGGACTGGAATATATCAAAATAGTCTGCAAATTAAACGAAAAATGAATAATTCATCCAAAAGGAATATTTCTTTTATATACCTCAATATATTCTAGGCACAAAGACACATTTGAAAACTGAAGTATCAACAGTGATCAGTGAACACTATTTCTAACATGCTTAGTTAAGAATTTCCCATTTCTGAGACTAAGGTATGATTGGTCAAACGAATGGCCAACTTGTGCCTTTATCTGATGTTCCTGATATAGAGAGATTATATTGTTGAATGATAGTAAATTAGACCAGTAGGGAATCCACCAGGGAAGGCCAGTAATAGAGCTATAAATACAGAGGAATATAAGCTTTATTAAGACTGACAGTAGACATGGGGTAGTTCTATTAGACTAATGTCGTATTGCCATTCTATACTGGACTGAATACATCAGATTATTTAGTAGATGTTCTACAGTCTATACTGTGATTCCATTGTAAAATACTGGCTTTAAGCTGTGTTTCCACTGGACTCATTGATTAACTGTTTGTGTACAGAAACAGAAAAAAACTAAGGGTTTAGTTATTTATCGAGGGACAAATGAATGGTAGCTTAAAAACCAGCTACTCAATGGAAACGCAAAAGCCAACCTTATCTTGCTTGGCAATAGGGGTGTTTCAGTCTTCCATTTTGGGCTTTCTCTCAAAGCTTGAAATAATTTACCATTACAGTTACATCCATTGGCTATACAGAGGAGGTGAATTGTAGTTTTTCTTCATTTTGAGAAGATATTAGTACATGTAGTTTGTTTTCTTTCAACTGCTCATGCACAAGGTTACCTTATGGGTCATATTGTAAATCATAAATTGTCAATAATGTACGACTTTGTGATAGAGGCTAAAGTTGTTGCGGAAACAGTTAAATTCAGTGTAAACACAGCACTTTCAGCAATAAAGCAAGCTTAGAGCTAGTTTTACTTTACAATTCTCAGTGGAAATATGGTTATACTTATAAACCAATCAATGTGAAACGTATGATAATGCTGTAAATATATCTACAGATAAAACATTATAGTCTCTGATACAATAACCATTTTTACATTAAATAGAAAGGATAAATACTGTGTGATGTAAATAGGCTACCATTCTGGGGAATAGTTTTCTCAAAGATCAATTCTAGCAAAATCTGTATGGTACATATTACTTGAAAATATGTATATAAATTATGACAACATACACAGTGCTGTTTGTGTGCTTAGAGTGTAATGAGGCAATATTGAAGGAAAATAACTTGAAGGTATCTTTCTGGTTCAAAATTATAAAGTGGCATTTATAAGGAGTTGGTATCTATCTTATGATATGATGTGTCCATATAAAATATATGTGATATCCAAGGTATAGACAATTCGATATATACCTTTAGGGTCTAGGTATATCCTATCCTGTGTTTTAAAATGTAATGGTGAATGTAATTGAAGGGTGGTGTATGATTTATTATTAAATCTATGTGAAGGTTATATTAAAGGAAAGATAACTCACCTGAGAAAGGGTCCAGTAGAGATGTAAAGAAGTAGGTTCTAGAACAAACTACAGGACTGTTAGGAGAAACTGCTTGACATACCTGAACAACACAATAATAAAATAAAATTCTTAAGAATTGATATTAGATACATTTAGAAGCAGAGAGCAAATATAGAAAAGACCACAAGGGACTAAGGTATGTTATAACACACAATTTACACTTGTAATTTGATGAATAAGATAGCAATAAAATTGTGACCATCTAACCTTATACAGAATTTTATAATTTAATTGAGAAAACTAACACAATAAAACTATATAGGTTTTCTGGATAATCTAAAAAATTAGCTCTCAAATTTCTCACAACTTGAAATTTAAGGAAGATAGCTACAAATAATGCATTTTATCAAGAAATTCTTAGTCAAATTTGAGGGTAGATCACTGTAGTAAACAACCAATCTCATTATTGTTATAAGAGTGTATTTCCCATATAACATTCCTTACTTTTTAACCTTAAAGTGAATTAAGAAAGGTGCAGGATATTTAGAGGTTAAATTGATCAAGCCTTTGAGATTTATAACCCTGTGCCAGTGCCTTTATTGAACAGTAACTTGTTACTTTCAATCACCCTAATCTCTAGACTTACCATGAGTTTAGGAGAGCCATTGTTGATACCAGATGTCAGTAGACTATTGTTAGTTTCTGTCAGACCATTTCTACATTTCTTTATTTCTGATTCATTACTATGACAACCAAATAATACAAATGGATACTTATATCTGAAAAATAAATTATACATGAGCCACCTTGTATTTTAGCTCCATCATGCTCGAACAACTTTTGTATATCAATAACTCAAAGGGACAGATTCACCATTTCCGGGAGTTGATTTGGATCTTATATAGTTTTCAAAAGTACAAGAAATGCAGTAAATATTGCATTACTTCCTAAAACTAGGAATATTTCTACTTATTTTTTCTATACCTGTCTTTACTATATGTTGCCGTCTTAAGATATGATGAGTCATCATTTTAAATGTCCAAAGCAGATTATTCTAGATACAAAAGTATCTGAAGGCTCAAATTTCAATGGTGAGCTGTGACCACTATTTTTAATTAGCTTGCTAAAGATTTCCTAAGTTTAGGACTTACTTTTAAAAACAATAAAAATTTGAAGGTTTAAATGTAAATTTTAAAACTACCAAAATGAGTAACCCACTGTAAGGTAGAATTCCCCTGCCAGACAATTTAAATCAATGAATATCAAGGACAATTTCTAGAGAATGTATTTACGTGACTCCAATGGGACTTGACAGGCAAATATGATCAAATCACTAACAACTGGTTGTAAGTCCATACTGAGAACAATTGACAAGTTCGCTGCCATTTTCTCCAGTTCACATCTGGCAAATATAATCTAATAGGTCTCTATGGACTAAGTGTAAGTGCTGCAGACACACAACTAGAAACTGCCTATCAAAATGTCGATTTAAGACCATTATATTGCAGTTCAGGGACTGTGTAGACTTTGTATGTGATTTAAAGGGATTGTATCTGCTGATAAAGCTCAAATTCAGGCATTTTTAAAAAATAATAAGGTCTAAAAATAATTTTAATTTAGAATATTGACTTTTCATATGCTTATAGATATACTATGTCTCTACAGTTGTATACAAGTTAAATAATAGTGTAGTATAGTCCTGGCATCACCAAAACTAACAGCGCTTAAAAATTGTCTGATTGGGGACAACGTTAATCAGCAGCCCTGAGACATAGTTTGTCTACAATTATCCTATGTCTCTATCTGTAGTTTAGACCAGGAATCCTCATAATCAAACTCTTGGACCCAAACTTGAACATCCATATAGAATTTTGTACAACCCTCTTATGTTGAAATAAGACTGGGGAGACATCTATAGATATCAAATGTTACAAATTAGAAAGTAACAACATTCAAAAGCACTGTCATAGTGGACAAACCATAGGTGTTACAGAGTTGTGCTTGCAGAGTGGTTAGCTGAGAGAAACTTAATCATTGTGGTTGAATAGTGAGGAATTTAGCCTAATATAGGCTATCAAACAGAGATGATACTGTACCTGTTATCTGTGGACTGTGAATCAATCATATGACCATGTTTATAATAACTCATTAAAGCCTGTTATTAAAAATATACAATTAATTCCCAATCAAAACTTTGAAGGTATATTTTGGAAATGAAGTGAATGGAGTTTTACGTCCTACTCTTCTGCACCTTAGGTATATATTGGAATAAGGATTGTAACTCTGTACTAATGACATTTATGAAAGAACAGGCACAGTTATTGGGTATTGGGTAATGTTAGAGATTATCATGTATTATATTCTGTTAGGACTTCAATGTAAGGCCTAGAAGAAGTAAGTAGTGAGATTTGGTTTGATATCTTTGAACTGGAAGCGTTTCTGACAAGCAACTAATTCATAAATTCATTGTTGATTGACCACCTCTAAGGCTAAATTAAATTTTTTGACTGAGAGTATTTGATGGCTCATTTTTAGTCGAGAGGGTCATTGACAAATGCATTATTTTCTGTTTGACAGCACAAACAATAACAGTTACCTAGTGGTATATCCAGCTTAGATATTCACAACACTTTACTTCAAAAGTCTCATAAATATATACTCTTTATAACAAGAAACTGTATAATAAATCATGTATATCTTTCAGAAGAACAATACAATATATAACAAAGAAAAACAATATTAAACAGTAAATTTTTACCTCAGCAGCAATTTTTTCAGTTACTTTGTCTACTTGACTAGAACTATAAATAAAAATAAAGAATATTACAAGATTGAGAGAATTTTGTTTAAATTCCATGTTCTGCTGGATGCTTTGACCACATTATTATTGATGTGAAGAAGTACAATATTTCATTGTCATATAGCGAAATATAACTCTAAGGTTCCTAGATGGTCCTGGGATATAATCTATTGACAGTGAGCTATTAAGAGAACCAAACAGTTAAATAATATATGATAATGATTAAAGACATAACTTACATTTCCAGACTAATTCTGTATCCATATTCTCCCATTGTCTCATTAATAATGGTAAATTCTGTAAAAAGAATATAGTAGTTTATGAGATACAGTTGTCTAAATATTTATTTTACCAGCTGATAAAACTCAATTTCAGTTAACCAAGGCACTATTCAGAATTAAAATCCTATATATGGTTGTCATACAGTTCAATAAAAATTTTTTTATTTTATAGCTCTATATAACCATGGTTTTGACAACAAATTGGCACAGGACAGAAAATCTGTGTCAGAGGTACATACAGCTGATAGAGAAAACTTGATGATTTTATCCTGGTAATGTGTGGAATACTAGGAGTATAAATAAAACTACAGCAATAGTTACATGAAATAAGATAGAAATTTTTAATACAAGACTCAGAGAAAATATAATAAGTTACCTGAGTTAGAATGGTTTCCAGTGAAACAGTATCAATATGACTATAGAATTCATGTACTTTACTGCTGATATCTTCTACCTACAATAGTTATATAGAACATTATAGGGGATTAAGAAATGAAAAGATAGACTTTTGCAAACAAGTTTCAGACAATGCTCTGGATTGGCTATTGGGGAATATTTTACTATTTATTAACAATGAAAAAAGATTGATATACAATTAGATAGTAAATGAAATAAATGGAGCTTTACGTCATTTTCTACACCTTATAGGCTAATGAAGAATTGCACAACCTGTAGCTCACAGGGCCTCAGTTTAGTGTCCCATCCAAACAACAAGAAGCTTTTTCCAAGTCAGTTTCACAGACAGGGGGAAAACAGACTCAAAATAATAGATAAAGCAAATAAAATATATTGAGAAATTATATTCTTACCTCATGTTTCATGGTGAAGAAACCACCACTGAAAAACAGAAAATCAGAGAATTTTATTACATGTATTAATTTACATTACATTGTATAGATAAGGGTGTTGACAACTGATTCAATTTGCAACCTGTCCCACTTCACTATTGTTTCAATTTGCAACCTGTCCCACTTAACTATTGTTTCAATTTGCAACCTGCCCCACTATACTATTGTTTCAATTTGCAACCTGTCCCACTTACTATTGTTTCATTTGCAACCTGTCCCACTTACTATTGTTTCAATTTGCAACCATCCCACTTTACTATTGTCTCTGAATTTGCAACCTGTCCCACTTACTATTGTTTCAATTTGCAACCTGTCCCACTTCACTATTGTTTCAATTTGCAACCTGTCCCACTAACTATTGTTTCAATTTGCAACCTGTCCCACTTTACTATTGTTTCAATTTGCAACCTGTCCCACTTACTATTGTTTCAATTTGCAACCTGTCCACTTTAAGTTCAAAACTATCACTATTGTTTCAATTTGCAACCTGCCCCACTTTACTATTGTTTCAATTTGCAACCTGTCCCACTTTACTATTGTTTCAATTTGCAACCTGTCCCACTTTACTATTGTTTCAATTTGCAACCTGTCCCACTTTACTATTGTTTCAATTTGCAACCTGTCCCACTTTACTATTGTTTCAATTTGCAACCTGTCCCACTTTACTATTGTTTCAATTTGCAACCTGTACCACTTCTGTGAATTGAATGTCCCCTTTACAGAATTGCAACCTGTATTCTAGATTGTTAAGGTGACTACTAAATTAAAATGACCTACCCTCCAACTTCATCTAGGGCAAAGGCTTGAATCAATGGCCATTTCTCTAGGACCATCTTATCAAATTTACCAACATGTCCTACAAATATAGTAAAACAATATTATAACAGTGGAGATGAATAGGCTGTACTAAGCCTCTGATAGCTATTTTGACAAATATCAGTTTGCATGTCTTCAAAAACATCTAGGTCTATAGTGAGGCTGTAACTAAGCAGTCTATCCAAAATATGTAGTTTAAAGAAATTTGTTGTGTGCCAACAATTATTGAAAGTTTAGTAGAATTGATATTAATGAGTTGGCTGCTAAAAAAATCACCTTAGTAACCTTACCTGCAGGGAAATAGGGTACAGCTATAGTGTTTTTATTGTTTACCATGGCAACAAACGAAAACATTTTAAATTCTTCCTCTGCTTCTTCTACTTCAGCCTATAGAACAGTTTTATTCATAAAAACTATTTAATTCATAAAAAAATTATTAATAACAACCCAGTAGCTTAAGGGAGGATGTGATCAGGAGGAATCCATCCTTAAAGAGCTCTTCTTCAAAGATTTCACACATTCCCCATTTCAAACTTTAATTAGTAATTCATTATAATATATTGCTTTTTTTATGATTCATTTTTATTCTAATATTTTTCACAAAAGATTTTCACACAATGTCTTCTCATGATCAGTGGTAAGTTGGAGGTAGTCAGAAAGGAACATACCTGTTGGTCTGTAAGACAGTGGTATCGGACATTCAACCAGTGACAGGTGTACGGTAATAAATAATGGTAGTTTATTACATTACAATATATATCTACACTCTTACTGTTTATAACCATAATAATATCTATAATAAATAATGGTAGTTTATTACATTACAATATATATCTATACTCTTACTGTTTATAACCATAATAATATCTATAATAAATAATGGTAGTTTATTACATTACAATATATATCTATACTCTTACTGTTTATAACCATAATAATATCTATAATAAATAATGGTAGTTTATAACATTACAATATATATCTATACTCTTACTGTTTATAACCATAATAATATCTATAATAAATAATGGTAGTTTATAACATTACAATATATATCTATACTCTTACTGTTAATAACCATAATAATATCTATAATAAATAATGGTAGTTTATTACATTACAATATATATCTATACTCTTACTGTTTATAACCATAATAATATCTATAATAAATAATGGTAGTTTATTACATTACAATATATATCTATACTCTTACTGTTTATAACCATAATAATATCTATAATAAATAATGGTAGTTTATTACATTACAATATATATCTATACTCTTACTGTTTATAACCATAATAATATCTATAATAAATAAAGGTAGTTTATTACATTACAATAAATATCTATACTCTTACTGTTTATAACCATAATAATATCTATAATAAATAATGGTAGTTTATAACATTACAATATATATCTATACTCTTACTGTTTATAACCATAATAATATCTATAATAAATAATGGTAGTTTATTACATTACAATATATATCTATACTCTTACTGTTTATAACCATAATAATATCTATAATAAATAATGGTAGTTTATAACATTACAATATATATCTATCCCCTTCAGTTTATAACCATAATAATATCTATAATAAATAATGGTAGTTTATAACATTACAATATATATCTATACTCTTACTGTTTATAACCATAATAATATCTATAATAAATAATGGTAGTTTACACATTACAATATATATCTATACTCTTACTGTTTATAACCATAATAATATCTATAATAAATAATGGTAGTTTATTACATTACAATATATATCTATACTCTACTGTTTATAACCATAATAATATCTATAATAAATAATGGTAGTTTATTACATTACAATATATATCTATACCTTACTGTTTATAACCATAATAATATCTATAATAAATAATGGTAGTTTATTACATTACAATATATATCTATACTCTTACTGTTTATAACCATAATAATATCTATAATAAA
Organism: Nipponacmea schrenckii; assembly: GCA_030562195.1. Lineage (NCBI taxonomy): Eukaryota > Metazoa > Mollusca > Gastropoda > Lottiidae > Nipponacmea > Nipponacmea schrenckii. The sequence continues at coordinate 17,042,392 of JAUJPP010000007.1, read as the reverse complement.
TAATGGTAGTTTATTACATTACAATATATATCTATACTCTTACTGTTTATAACCATAATAATATCTATAATAATAATGGTAGTTTATTACATTACAATATATATCTATACTCTTACTGTTTATAACCATAATAATATCTATAATAAATAATGGTAGTTTATTACATTACAATATATATCTATACTCTTACTGTTTATAACCATAATAATATCTATAATAAATAATGGTAGTTTATTACATTACAATATATATCTATACTCTTACTGTTTATAACCATAATAATATCTATAATAAATAATGGTAGTTTATTACATTACAATATATATCTATACTCTTACTGTTTATAACCATAATAATATCTATAATAAATAATGGTAGTTTATTACATTACAATATATATCTATACTCTTACTGTTTATAACCATAATAATATCTATAATAAATAATGGTAGTTTATTACATTACAATATATATCTATACTCTTACTGTTTATAACCATAATAATATCTATAATAAATAAAGGTAGTTTATTACATTACAATATATATCTATACTCTTACTGTTTATAACCATAAAAATTATCTATAATAAATAATGGTAGTTTATTACATTACAATATATATCTATACTCTTACTGTTTATAACCATAATAATATCTATAATAAATAATGGTAGTTTATTACATTACAATATATATCTATACTCTTACTGTTTATAACCATAATAATATCTAAAATTTAATAATGGTAGTTTATAACATTACAATATATATCTATACTCTTACTGTTTATAACCATAATAATATCTATAATAAATAATGGTAGTTTACAACATTACAATATATATCTATACTCTTACTGTTTATAACCATAATAATATCTATAATAAATAATGGTAGTTTATTACATTACAATATATATCTATACTCTTACTGTTTATAACCATAATAATATCTATAATAAATAATGGTAGTTTATTACATTACAATATATATCTATACTCTTACTGTTTATAACCATAATAATATCTATAATAAATAATGGTAGTTTATTACATTAATATATATCTATACTCTTACTGTTTATAACCATAATAATATCTATAATAAATAATGGTAGTTTATTACATAAATATATATCTATACTCTTAGTGTTTATAACCATAATAATATCTATAATAAATAATGGTAGTTTATTACATTACAATATATATCAAATATTTTTCCTTAAAAAATTTTTTTGGTTTATAACCATAATTTTTAATAATTAATATAGACACTGCTTACCATCAATAGATTCTTCAGGGAATCCAGATCTGAAAAACAAAATAATTATCATATTAATCTTAAACAAGGTGGTTTAAAGTATATTTCTCTATAGATTATATTTCTTGACTGATTAAGAATGTCTAAACCTATCCACTTTCTAAAGGATCAGGGTCTCTTTGCACAAAAATCTTATGATAAACCAATGGTATTTCTCAAAGTAAAATTCTCAGTATGACAAATTCTTTTGAAGAAGAGAGCCCAATATCAACTTAACTCAGACTAGTAAAATCTGTGTGAAACAGGTTTTTTGTTTCATAAATGTTTGATATTGATCTTATTGCCTATGATGGGTCTAAATAAAATCAAAATTTGATTTTTGAAAAATTTGACTAAACTGATGCCTTAATCAATTTTTTATATGACTTGTAGTTGGATCGCAATGACAGATGCAAACCTAGTTAGTGTTTCCTGAACTGCAGGTAAACTAACCCCATACATTATAGACTAGATACACAATAATACAATAAAAACAATGTACCTACCTTTCCAGCTCTTGTTTACGTGTTGAGAAGAAACCAAAGAGGAGATAATTAACAAGTTGTTGACTACCCTCATTATAACGACTATCAATACCTATAATATAATTAGAACTAAATAATATACAGTTTACACACAGGGATTCAGATGGCCTGTCCTCAGTTCACCTTTATCTCATTTCACCTACACTACAATCAAAAAAGATTAGGCAAACCAAATAAACCAACATGGAATTCCAAATAAAATTATTTGGGGTAAAGAACATATAATTCTTATCATTTGTCAGTACCATACTTATTAAATTAAACATTTCCTAGTGCTAATTTAAGAATATAGTTTACATTTTTAAAGTAGTATTGCATTCTTGTTTCATTGATTTGTGACCTGAAATAATCACCTTACTCTTGTTAAATTATCTATTATATACTAATGCTTATATGACTAGATAATAAATCACAATAAAGATCATAATAAAAGTTATGAACAATATGATCACTATTTATTCTTGTATACACAAGCAACTGTTACTAATTTAAACACATCAAAATAACAGCTCATATCTTCTTATAAAGTGATATTATTTACTAACCTGTTATACAAAGAATGGATTCTGGACTGTTAGGATCGGAATTATTTCCCTTTAATAAAGATTGAATCTTGGCCAGACGTGCTCCACTATAAAACATATAACAAATGAATTTATTTAGATTTGCAATAGGTGAGTATAGTAGATAGAGAATAACACTTCAGTTTTATGCAGTTCAGCAAATAATGGTCTACAATACCATGAGCAAAGTGAAATTGTGTTTCTATGATAGGCCTAGCAGCCTTAAAATAGTAGGCCTACTGTAAGAGTGTAAGCCAAAGAGGAACCAGTGAAAGATTACGGGAGATAATCACCTTTCTGGCATTGGGCCTAGACTATTATAGACGAGAAATCTTGTGTGTAAATTTTTTTTTCATTTAGTGTCTGTTTCATCAACCCCAAGACCATCTAGGAAGCTCAGTTATTTAGAGTTGATTTATTGATGTAAATTTATTTTAATTTAGCCCTAGCTTAGGCCTATATTAGACCTAGAGCATTGACAAAAGTTATTCAATTCTTCTGATCTCACTATGGTTGGACAAGCAGTCTCCATTTTCCAGGATGTAAAAGAGAGTATCTTCTAAATCTTTGGTAGATCTAAATTCAAATAAATTCACGACAAAAAAATACATGAGGTTTGATATGCTTGAATCGATGGATTTGAAAATCAGACAAGCGTCATTAGCAACCATGTTAATTACCACAAATCAGTCGATGCCAAGAAACATCAAACGATACCAACCTCACAAACTGATTAAATGTTTCAAGATGAATGTGTCTACGAGCAGACGACGGCCGTCTTATGCTTTGGGAAGTCATTTTAGTTTTTGAAATTTCTTCTCATGTCTTACTGCTGCGCCATTTGAGTATAAGACGCGAGAATACAGGTAAAAGAGTTACGTCCCTTTGGATACAGACAACAACTTGTCTATATAACAGAAACAGAAAATTTTACATTATAGATATTCATATCCAATTGAATGAAGTAAGAACACTAATTTCAATAAGTTATTCAAGTCAGTGCATTATTACGCATTGTTTGATAGCATCATTTTCTAAAAAATATTGTGTGTTATTCTAAGGTTTTTATATTGCTGTGTTGATTGGTCTGGAAAAAACAATTAGATCACTTTAGTGATTGTTATTCATACTATATCATTACCACAAGTTTAAGGCAACCTTCATCAAAGTGAAATATATCCTGATATGTAATTTCAATCCTTTCTTGTGCCTTACAGCACATTTATTCCTTTGGAAGATTTTGCGGGCCGCTTCTAAATTCCTTGAAGTCCAATTTTATAAATCTCACATTAGGAGGGATATTACATTTCCCAATCAGATTCCACAAGAGATGATCCTGACTGGGTATCTTAATTTCGAAGATGTGATAGATATTGGAGGAGTCTATAGTATAAAGATGGGTTGAAAGGTTTATGGTTAGGTAAGGTTATTACAGCAAGCTGTTCTGTTTTTAATTACAATAAGGTCTATTAGGGGGTATAACTTTAAATTCAATAAAAAACACAAAATTATTTCAAATAATGTATATTGCCTCAAAGGTAGGCTACTACAATATATTCATAATAATAATACAAAACTAACAATAAAAGCTGAACTTTTAATGAAAAGAAATGTATAGAATCAGGATGAGGGTAAGAAAAATATATGAAATCTTGTTCAATGGTTTTAAATTATGATGTTTGTAAAAAGATGAATATAAATCAAAATCAATGGTTTGTATCATGGTAGATGTTGGACAAATGAGTTGAAGAATTGATCATGTCAACTGAAATATTTTACTGAATACAGTGTTTATTCCAAATCTATGATTCACTATAGAATCTGAAGAAATTAGTATGAAAGAAATAACATTCAGTAGAAAATATAGTAAGATGTTTTATATCAAACTATGGAGTCTAAAGAAAGTAGTCTGATAGCAATAACATTCAGTAGAAAGAAGTATAATAGAGAAACACTGTATAATAGAGAAACACTAGAAAATATAAGACATGATCTCTAGATACAGAATAAATATCAATATGTACACTCAGTTTGTAGAAAATATAATAGATGTTTTATAGAGAAACACTAGAAAATATAAGACATGATCTCGAATACAGAATAAATAAAAACATATACTTTCAGTTGGTAGAAAATAATAGTTGATTTTTTATAGAGAAACATTGAAAATGATCTACAGATACAAAGTGTAGCAAGAATCAACACAAAATCTGACTTAAATATTAAAATTCAATTAACTTCATTATGGAAATCTAATTAAAAATATTCAATTGGAAAACTTAATTTAGAAACTGCACAAAAAATTAATCAATAAAATATGATACATAAAATAGAAGAAAGTGAAATAAATGCATAATGATAAATAAAAACTGTTTGATACATAAATACATATAAAACAATTGAATGAGCTAAAAGTGGAAAAGTGACAGTAAGCATAATGTTTGATATAACTAATGATATTGTGGTAAATATAAAATAAATACAGTAATAATGTGCTCTAAACTAAATATCATGTGTGATAAAGTTAAACAATTCTATGACAAATTTGATTAATCATAGAAATGAAAATAGAAACTTTTCCAGTAGAAATGCAATTATGAAAATGATGGATAAAAAATAAAACGGATAAATATGATTCAAATTGTGTATATAGAATACAGAATGATAAATAGGTAGATATTTACAGGTATATAAGTAAATAATAAACTATATATATAATAGAACATTATGAAGTTTGCTGCCCAAATTATCTTGCTGGTGGATAGTTTTCTTCAAGTTTATACTGCAGACAACACTGTCATTGATGTTGAACTGTTTAGCACCATTTAGCAGTATAACTATAAGTACGATGGACACAGGTAGTGTTCAATATTTACATATTAAATTTGCTGCCCAAATTATCTTGCTGGTTAATGGTTTTCTTCAAATTTATACTACAGACTACACTGTCAGTGATGTTGAACTGTTTAGCACCATTTAGCAGTATAACTATAAGTACGATGGACACAGGCAGTGTTCAATATTTATATATTAACAAAGTTAAAACTGATAAACTATATACAATAATATAATCTAAATAACATTTCTATAATAAAATATCTAAATATATCTAAAAGCTCTAAACATAGCACTTAAATATGCATGTAATAAAATTATAATAAAAATTCTTAAAGGGACGTAGTCCTCTAGATATACATCTATAACAATCAAATTACTTCCCTTAATGATTAGTCATATCAACTCTTACACAGTCTTAAATATTTAGATGACCACATCCCTTCAATATTAGCACTATTCATATTGTTAGCCATTTTATCAAATATACAATTTATGGTACAATGAATCAATAATAAACAAAAATATACTTATATAAAAATGTTTTTATAGGAATGGGATAAAGAATTAAGTATGAGAAAATGAAATTAACAACAAATTTTTAAGATAAAAAGAAAAGTAGAATGATAAAATGAACACAGAGACAGAGTGGTAAAGAAACAAGAAAAACAGAAATAACAGAGAATATTAGAGAACAGAAGAATAGAAGAGATGAGAACAAACACAATGTATCATAATATAACAACCTTCAAATATACTTCTATAATCATTTATATTTTAATAAACAATCTCTGGTTATTATGGATGTCAATGAAAAAATATTTTTACACATCTCGGACAATTCAAACACAATCATATAAAATATACAGACTAGACTTGTGTTGAATTGTTTAGTACAACTATTTACACTACTAAACAATAAAGTTGACTGTTGACAATTCATGTTTTGAATTGTCCTAAGTGTGTATAAATGTCTTTGCCCGACTCTAGACACTTAACAAAACAAAATATTAGAGTCTGTTTTTAAGGCAAGAAAACCACCTGCCAACCCTGAATAATAGTTTTACAATATGGACATGGTTTACCTTTAAAGTTTGGTAAACACTGTTCACAACAACAGATATGTCTACATGGTTTAAACATGATGTTTCTATCTTTACTTACACAGAATACACACTCATTACTGGAGTTAGATTCTACTGGATTATCTCCCTTACCTGAAATTACAAATGGAATAGAGTTTAATATCCTGGTGAAGGTGGGAATGTGATGTGGTGTGCAATGGGGGAAATCATAAATAAATTCCAATGGAGTTTGTCCCAATAAGACAGACAGAGTATATTTGATCAATTTAGACATAAAGTTCTGGATGATAGATTGTTGTCTAGATGTACAATATGTATGTACTTGTCTTTGTAGTGGATTGGATTTTCTCTGTACATTATGTATCAATTATGTATTATTAATTATGATAACAATGTTAGTATTTAGTATAGACCATGTAGTACAAAACAATATAAGATTTGAACAAATATAGAAGCAGAATGAAGATATAACAAGAAACACAAAGGTAATATGTTGAAAGGTTCCATGCTTTGCTATATTGCCTTGTGTTTCTTGTTATAATAAATATATATTCAAACCTTACAAAAGTGTCAATTCAACTTACCTTTTTTCTTCAATCTTGAGAATTCATTTAACAAGACAGATAACTCTTTTTCATATTTCTTAATTTCTTCTTCAACCTCACGTTTCTGTCGTTCTATTTCATGTGACCGAATCAGATATCCATTTCTCTCTCCAATTAGAGTTGCTTCTCTTTGTTGGTGTTGCTGCAGTCTTGAACTTAAGTCTTGTAATTCTCCAACCTGCTGATTTATTATCAAGTCTCTCTCATGTAACTGATTACGTAGTTGTTGTTTGGTACAACACATTAGAAGATTTTCACGATCTTTCTTACACAATTCCTGTTTGTGATGATTAAGTTCCTGTTTGAGTTGATGAAGTTGTTCTCTATGTTGATGAAGTTGTGACCCTCCTATGCTGCTGTACTAATTGTTCTTTCTGCTGTACTAATTGATCTTTCTGCTGTACTAATTGATCTTTCTGCTGTACTATTTGTTCACATTGTTGTTCTTTCTCCAGTATTTCCATATCTTTATTATTTAACTGTAAACAATATCTCTGGTTAATCTCACATACAGTAGACTTGAAATGTAGGTTGTTAGTTGTCAAGACTTTTTCTATCTGACCTAACTGTTTAGCATTCTTCTCAATAATATCAATATGATGATCCCATAATATCAACCTGTTTCTTCAACTGTCCATCTGCCAGTGCTGCAGCCTCTAACATTGTAACATCAGGATATCGACCACCTGTAATATAATATGATATCAATAGTTCAGGTTTTAGTCAAATAAATAAATATATTTTAATTAGAACAAGCAGTAATTACAGCACAAGATTTTATTCAAGAGAAATTATAGCCTGACTTGCTCATGTAAATTTAAGTAATTTCTTTTCCTTTATGTGATGAATTGTAATCCATAGATTGAAATTATGCACATCCATCTTAAAAGACCAGAAAATACTGTAAATATTAACTAAGGAACCTCTGGTGAAAATTCAAAATATGTATACACTCAGCTCCAGCTTGGCAGCCCATTTTTAGGGGAAATAACTGTGGTAACTGAGTTTATAGGGTAAATATACAGTAGTACTCTTCTAGCACTAGGCAGATCTTATTCTATGCTACTTTATTTATAGAAAGTAAAGTGAGTTATAGGTACTCACAAGTTTGATAAAAGAATTGTTCAACAAGATGAAATAACAGTTGTGTTGTATACCCACATGATGTATAAGCTGTCAGTAAATCTCGGGTTAAAGTTGGGGGGTAGGGATCAGGTACAACTAGGTCACCAATCTTTCTTACTGGCTCTACAATATATAATAAATAACATTAATTAAATACTGGGTCTTCAGACTAATCTATTGATAACTTATATCACAATATTGATTTTAATATCAGCTGTAATATCAACAGTTCTAAAAGATAACAGCTCATCTCTTGATGCTGAATGTGTCTTGGATAGAGAATCCTCATCAGGGCAGCCAGTTTTTGAGATGGCAAATTATTCTCTGATGTTAGAAAAATTACATTTATCAAATACAGTATTGCAATAAACCATTGGAAATACTTTCATATCAGAAGCATTTATATCAGTGGCCACTGATCTAAAAGGTTAGTTAATTTCATGCTAGCAAACATTGTCTTAGACATTAATCATCATTAGTACAACAAGCTTTGACTAATTGAGGGTAATTCTCCAATGTGATATAAGGCGCATGACCAAAGAAATTATTGCCCATAGATTATCTAAGGTTCCTACTAAAGATTTACTACAAACATCATATTTAGTTAGGGTCTTACTATAGATTTACTACAAACATCATATTTAGTTAGGGTCTTACTATAGATTTACTACAAACATCATATTTAGTTAGGTTCCTACTATAGATTTACTACAAACATCATATTTAGTAAGGTTCTTACTCTAGATTTACTACAAACATCATATTTAGTTAGGTTCTTACTCTAGATTTACTACAAACATATATTTAGTTAGGTTCTTACTAAATTTACTACAAACATCATATTTAGTTAGGTTCTTACTCTAGATTTACTACAAACATCATATCTAAATAGGTTCTTACTAAGATTTACTACAGACATTATATTTAGTAGGGTTGTTACTATAGATTTACTACAAACATCATATTAAGTTAGGGTCTTACTATAGATTTACTACAAACATCATATCTAAATAGGTTCTTACTAAAGATTTACTACAAACATCAGTTTTAGTAGGGTTGTTACTATAGATTTACTACAAACATCATATTTAGACAGGTTCTTTTTCAGTTACATCAAAAATGAATACAGTAAGAAGTGTAATATTCATAAATTATTTATTTTTATAATCAACTAAATATGATATAAATCTATAGTGAAAACCTAACAAACATGATGTTTGTAGTATATCTATCATTGAACCTAAATAATATGCTATTTGTAGTACATCTTCAGCAAGAACCTACTAAGTATTATGCTGTATATTAATCTATAGCAAGAACCTAAATGATGTGATGTTTGTAGTAAATCCATAAAATAACGAGCTAAATATCAGTTTATTAACTAACCTGTAACTGTAGGATCCAAATCAACTAATTTCTGTAAAAGAATAAATATATAATTAAAAGGTGTGATTTAGAACTAATATTTCAGTCAGGTATCTAATAAATATAACACAAAGCTTTGAACATAAAATAACCAAAAACTCCTTTCATGGATGTTCCAAAATTTAGAGATTAAAGAAAATAAATTTAGCGTAGTTATCTCCCATTCTATATATTTTGGTCACATATTATGTGCTTCATTTCTGTTTTATACTGTGTATTTTGTGAAGTTTATGGTCCCTTTTATAACAAACTAAAATTATTGATGTTATCTATACAGAAAAAATTAAAAGCAACCTATAAAATCTTACATTTTAGTCTTTTTATCAAACATGTTATTACATCTTACCTGAATAGCTGCCATTTGTCTGATAAATTCTGATCCTTTTTCATGAAGAATAAAGTGACAAGTAGAAGAAACTAGAGCATGTTGCTGCCAGGAGTCAGCTGTAGGTTCCCAGTCTAATATAGCTACACCACAACAAAAACAAATAACTTTGGTGCCAGCACCTGAAACATGTAAAAGTTGAATTTATTTTACAGTTTATAATAAGACAAATATAATATCATGGACATCAGTCAAATTAAAAATTATTAATAATGCAGGATGGGGATAAAACCAAAACTTTTAATTAGGGTGAAATATCACATATGGCTTTGTTTGTATTCAAAAATCCCTTTTTCCTTTTTTTGTTGATATTACTGAATATTCAATATCTATGAGGTGAAATGACTTTAAATACTAGATCACACCCCTTTTTCAGAAATATACCTGATGATGACAATGTACAATAAAACCCAGTTGTAATATAATCTAAAATAGTGTTTCATTATTTTATGTAATATGCACTGTTGCCTAGGAATACTAGTATATACTGGTAGGCCTATATCATCTTGATATTTGTAATGGGCCTATTTCTAAATAAATCCAGCTAGTATTACCTGTATAAAAAAATTCTGTAACATCAGTCATATTTAAAAAATCATTCATAAATGAAGGATAGGGATGAAAACCAAAACATTAAATACTGGTTATTGAAATAGGGGTGAAATATTGTATATTGATATTTGTTAAATTTCTAAAACAATCCAGCTAGTATTACCTGTATAAAAAAATCCTGCCTCAGCCAGTTGAGTTTTAGTGGGTTGATATTGTTTAGGCCAGTATTTAAAAGATACCAAGCGTTTGTTGACAGTTTTAAATTGAGGATGATACATGGGATATAGATTACGCTGGTCACATGACACTTCAGTGTTTCTCTGACACAGTTTTTTATTGACCAGTTCTTCTAATTCACGAGTTACATCCCCTACATCAATTCCACTGATCATAGGACACTGGTATCTTCCTTTAGGTGAGATTCTTTCATGAATATTTCTGATATTGTTTTCATGAAATGAGGCCTGACCTCCACAATAAACACACTGAACATGATCTACTTCATCTGCTAAATATCTAAATCCATTTTTCGCCCATTCCTCAGATTTTTCATCTGTTGGATCAGGAAAAGTCAACAATCTTAAAGATTCTCGTACCATAGATTTCTTCTCTCCAATTTTAGGGTGAGTAATTTTCCCTGTAAACTCAGCACTGTGGTCCATACAACGTCTTGGTTTAATGTGAAAATTTTGGTTATTTCTAATTACTGAGTTATCTACCCTGTTTCTTGTTTCAGTATCTTCTACTACAAAAAATAGATTGCGTCTGACATTTTGAAGTTCTGCATTATCAACAACATGTGTTGTGGTGTGAGTTGGTGGTGTTTCATCAGGTCTAAATGAAATGGTACTGGTATTAGAATTGGTATTGGCTGTACTGGTTAATGTTTTTGGTAGAGTTTGTGGACTATCATGACCAACAGGAGTGGATTCATCATCAGATGGTTGTCGAGATGGACTACAAAAGTGATTGGATGTTCCTAAATCAGTTGATGATGGAGTCACTGGATCCTGAAACAATATTTCAGCTGAAGAATCCTGATTATTTGGATCAAGCAGTGGACAGTTCATATTGAGATTTCTGTGGACTGCCACTGGAGATTCCTTACCCCAGACATTGTATTCGACACCACAACAGAAACACTTCACTCCTTCTTTATCTGAATAATAAAATCCAGCTCGAGCAAGACTTAGAAACGATGCAGATTCTAAATCCACATGTGGAACTTCATTATTATGACAGTTGTCAACATGGTCACGCTGATCTTGATCACGCTTAATCCACAAATTGAAGGATGCAATCCTCGAACTGAGGCTTGACATTTCACTATTTATCTCCAACATCATCAAATGCAACGATATTTTTTATTTGGGGTTTCTATGATTTCAAAAATCAAAGAGGGTTTCAGTTTCCCTCTTTTAAAGGGCCCCTTTTTACTAAAAAACTTTTTAATACCCCCTTTGATTTCTCAACATTTTTTTTGTATTTTATTAGATTTACACAAACATCATATCTAAATAGGTTTTTACTAAAGATTTACTACAAACATAATTTTTAGTAGGGTTTTACTATAGATTTACTACAAACATCATATTTAGACAGGTTCTTTTTCAGTTACATAAAAAATGAATACAGTAAGAAGTTAATATTCAAAATTATTTATTTTTATAATCAACTAAATATGATATAAATCTATAGTGAAAACCTAAAAAACATGATGTTTGTAGTATACCCATCATTGAACCTAAATAATATGTATTTGTAGTAAATCTTCAGCAAGAACCACTAAGTTTTATGCTGTATTTAATCTATAGCAAGAACCTAAATGATGTGATGTTTGTAGTAAATCATAAAATAACGACAAAATATCTTTTTTAACTAACCTGTAACTGTAGGATCCAAATCAACTAATTTCTGAAAAGAAAATAAAATTTAAAAGGGTGTGATTTAAAATATTATTTCATAGGTATCAATAAATATAACACAAAGCTTTGAACTTAAAATAACCTCCTTTATGGATGTTCCAAAAAAAAAAAAATAAATTTAGCGTAGTTATCCCCCATTTATATATTTTGGTCACATATTATGTGCTTCATTTCTGTTTTATACTGTGTATTTTGTGAATTTTATGGCCCCTTTTTATAACAAACTAAAATTATTGAAAAAAAAAATAAAAGCAACCATAAAATCTTACATTTTTTTTTTTATCAAACATGTTATTACATTTTACCTGAATAGCTGCCATTTGTCTGATAAATTCTGATCCTTTTTCATGAAGAATAAAGTGACAATAGAAGAAACTAGAGCATGTTGCTGCCAGGAGTCAGCTGTAGGTTCCCAGTCTAATATGTACACCACAACAAAAACAAATAACTTTGGTGCCAGCACCTGAAACATGTAAAAGTTGAATTTATTTTACAGTTTAAATGAGACAAATATAATATCAGGTACATCAGTAAAATTTAAAAATTTTTAATAATGCAGGATGGGGAAAAAAACCAAAATTTTAATTAGGGTGAAATATCAATATGGCTTTGTTTGATTCAAAAATTTTTTTTTGTTGATATTCCTGAATATTCAATATCTATGAGGTGAAATGACTTTAAATCCCACATAAACCCCCCTTTTTTCAAAATATACCTGATGATGAAGTGTAAATAAAACCCAGGAATATAAAAAAAAATTTGTGTTTTTTATTTAAAAAAATTTTCACTTTGCCTTTAAAAACTAATATACGGTAGGCCATATCATATTGATATTTGTAATGGGCCTATTTCTAAAAAATCCGCTGTATTACCTTATAAAAAAATTTTTTTAACAGTCATATTTAAAAAAAAATTAAAAAAGAAGGATAGGATGAAAACCAAAACATAAATACTGGTTATTGAAATAGGGGTGAAAAACGTATAGTATTGTTTGTTAATTTCTAAAACAATTTGCTAATATTACCTGTATAAAAAAATCCTGCCTCAGCCAGTTGAGTTTTAGTGGGGTTTATATTGTTTAGGCCAGTATTTAAAGATTCCAAGCGTTTTTTGACGTTTTAAATTGAGGATGATACATGGGATATAGATTACGCTGGTCACATGACACTTCAGTGTTTTTCTGACACAGTTTTTTATTGACCAGTTCTTTTAATTCAGAGTTACTCCCCTACATCAATTTCCCCTGATCAAGGACACTGGTATCTTCCTTTAGGGAGATTTTTCATGAAATTTCTGATATTGTTTTCATGAAATGAGGCCTGACCTCCAAATAAACACACTGAACAGATCTACTTATCTGCTAAATATCTAAAACCATTTTTCGCCCATTCCTCAGATTTTTCATCTGTTGGATCAGGAAAAGTCAACAATCTTAAAGATTCTCGTACCATAATTTCTTCTCTCCAATTTTTGGGTGATAATTTTCCCTGTAAACTCAGCACTGTGGTCCATAAAGTCTTGGTTTAATGTAAAATTTTGGTTATTTCTAATTATGAGTTATCTACCCTGTTTTTGTTTCAGTATCTTCTCTAAAAAAAAAGATTGCGTCTGACATTTTGAATTTTGCATTATCAACAACATGTGTTGTGGTGTGAGTTGGTGGTGTTTCATCAGGTCAAATGAAATGGTACTGGGATTAGAATTGGTTTGGTGTACTGGTTAATGTTTTTGGTAGAGTTTGTGGACTATCATACCCAAAAGGAGTGGATTCATCATCGATGGTTGTCGAGATACTACAAAAGTGATTGGATGTTCCTAAAACGTTGATGATGGAGTCACTGGGTCCTGAAACAATATTTCAGTGAAGAATCCTGATTATTTGGATCAAGCAGTGGACAGTTCATATTGAGATTTCTGTGGACTGCCACTGGAGATTCCTTACCCCAGACATTGTATTCGACACCACAACAGAAACACTTCACTCCTTCTTTATCTGAATAATAAAATCCAGCTCGAGCAAGACTTAGAAACGATGCAGATTCTAAATCCACATGTGGAACTTCATTATTATGACAGTTGTCAACATGGTCACGCTGATCTTGATCAAGCTTAATCCAGCAAATTGAAGGATGCAATCCTCGATCTGAGGTTTGACATTTCACTATTTTTCTCCAACATCACAAACAAAACATTTTTTTTGAATAAAAAAACCACTCAAAAAGACAAAGCAAAAATTTTCTAAATCCACTGGGTAAATTTTATGAAAAAGTTGCCATGGGTTTTTTGGGAACTCTTAATCCAAAAGATTAAAAAGATGAAAGTCCTAATCATTCATTTATTTTTATGGTCCAAAGATTGAAATTGCAGCAATTTTCGTTAATTTTATTTGAACAGGTTTAAAAAATGAAAAAACCCAATAAAGGAAAAAGGTTTTTATTTAACTTTAAATAAAAAAATCTTAAGCATCTGTATGATGGGGGCCCTTGAAAATCAATGTCTTTTTGTTTATTTAGCATCTTTTATATGAATCCTCGGGATTTAAATTTTCCACATCCGATTTGCAATTTATGGTCGTGTTTAAAGTTTTTTGATTTGTCTTTGAAAAAAAAAATTATCGGGTTAATGATAAGGACAGGGCTATTCTGGGTGTAAGGTAGGGACTAATATACAGTATAGTATACGTGTAAAATTTTAAATAAAAATTATCATGCCTTTTTAAAACCCCCATGATAACCCTTTCAGGTTTAAAAGTACGCAATAGTTTGTAACCCAGCTCTATTGGAGGGAGAGAAACTGCATTTTGCCAAACTAATCAGACCACAAGTACATACTCTTGTTCTACAGATTTAATGATAGCTAGTGGTGAGCACATATTATATGAAGGAACATAATATGGGAATATGTTATGGTAAAACTCACTTCCTAAATAACAAAGGTACGACGTTTCAGCACAATTTATATATACGTATCATCGTCATATGAAATGAAAAAGGTTTAAATATGGGAATAATAGCAAAATTTGGGAATCACCTAAATATCTTATTAATGCTAACCTATTTCTTAGTTATATATGTGCCGGAAGTGTTAGGGGGTAAGTTACTATTTTATCGAGGATACCACCGAATATTAACCATCCTGATAACTCTTGTCACCTTATTGTTATAAACTAATCACTACCTCTCGTAATTTCACCATTCTAAACAGATAATCGTGGCCGTGAAAGGAGTAAGGGCAACCTCATACGTCAGTATGTCAATGACTTCGTCACTCGAGAAGCGTCACTCCGTCAATGAGTCTGTCACTTACGTCAGTGAGTTCTCCATACATTCACTGAAAATGTGAAACAACCCGAGCGTGATCGGCATACTTTAAGATACAATTTTATTATATGTGAGTCAAAGATAATTTGACGGAAAAGCTTAGGCCTAAATGCGCCTATTTTGAAAACGTTTTTTTGGAATATAAGATAATATAATCAATGTTGAACTCTGTTACAACTTGCGAGGAAGATAATATGCTTCTAATTTGCCTTTAATAGTTACCATTCTTCTAACTTTTCCAATTCTTTTATATACAGGCAAAATTGAAAGTTTTTCCGGTATTATAATATACAAAGACCAACTACTTCGAATACCGTACCAACAACTACATATACCTAGTTTGCAATATCAACAATTGCTGGAAGCGAACGTTAACTTCTCATTTACCAACCAACCATATAAAAAACGGTAGGCTCTTTCGGCTGTTTTAGTTTTTTGGCTTTGTCCATTTTCATAAACATTATATTCTTTATAAGCCCTATCTTTACTCCTCATGGCTAATTAGTCAAACAAGGGGAATGAAGTTTGTAGTAAATCATTTATTCTCTTAACAGTTGCATCTCTGGTCATTGTCGTCTACAGCTCAGAAAGGGAAGTAACTCATATTTAGGAGCTGTTGTGAAATCGAGAGTCAAAATGCCGAGAAAGAAGTCGGTAAACTCCTTAGCTGATGTTTGTTACAAAAATATTGCCAGAAATATGGACAGTTACTGGCTGTCTGACTTAGACAGTGATTTTGGTGAAAATCCTTATCTTCTGTACATCGTCGGCCCATTTGACCATCTGAGTGAGTATTGCTGCGGACCACAAATAACTTTCCTGCTTTAATCCAGTGTCCCTATATACGACACTGCTTTAACCCTAATGCTATATTACTATTATCACTGGTACCGGATAGACTATAATTAGTATGATTTTTTTAGCTTCTTTATTATGTAATAGTTATGTTTATACTTTATTGGTTCCCTTTCTGTTCTATATAGTCCCTTTTTTCAATCCCTTCATATAATTGAAATAAAGAACTGAAGAAGGGATTGGTGATGGATGACAAGGCAAGGCCGTTAACTAGTCCTGTGTAAACTGTGTTGAAATGTTATGTACCTTGTTATTAAGGAAGTGTGTTATATTTATCCAGTTATTTTTCAGCTGAATGTCAGATACAAGAGTTGATTTATATGTTATCCTCGTTAAAGTTACTGAAAAGACGTCACCTACAAATTCTAATTAATGCTAGACTAAAATCTCTGGACTTGAGTAAATCTTCTGTAGTAGCTAATAATGGTTTGATTTTAAAATCAATTGCCTTCAGATGTCAGGTGAGTCTGTTTAAAGAGAATTTAAACCCTTTCAGCTATGGATTCTACCAATTATCACTTGGTAGCCCTAGATTACTATCATTGTGGGTCCCAAATAAGAGTTTTGACATGATCTTATTAACCTATATCAAGCTAGAACAATTATACTTTGTTTTATAGCCTGTGTAGAATCATGAACAAAGCATCTATGAGTGATTTTATTTGATTGATTGAAATACCTAGAATAGTTCTTGGGCCATTTTTGATTGGACAACATTTCGCTATGATTTTGTAATTTCCCTCAATTGTATTACCACAGACTTGTGGACATGATGATATATGTATGAATATATGAACAAAGGGTGAATTTACTGTACTTCATTTACAATTCCAATTATGATGAAATAACAACTGCCTTTGTTTGATATCCAATTTGGTTGGTTCAAAAAAGGGGCAGTTAGTGTCTGTTCGAGCCTATTTCTGCAGGCAACCAATAATGTAATATTAGTTTCTGTTACTATTTAATTAATTTAAATTTTAATCTTCTCTTTCAGAATCTGACTTCATTAAATATAAAAGGTTGTAACTTTATCACACCAAAAGTCATTGCTGAATCCATCAGAAATCTACCATTAATAAAACATCTACAACTATCCAGGACTAAAACTAACGACATGGTGCTCTCTGTTATTGGTGATTATTGTTCGTTTTTACTCTCCCTGGATGTGTCATGTTGTGTTGTCGTTAGCAACAAAGGGGCAGATAATTTGTGTCAGACATATTCAAAGGACGGACCAAAATGTCTTTCTTTACAAAAACTAAACATTCAAGCCACTTACATCAATATAAAAGGTGCTGAGTCTATAATACAAACATTTAAGGATTTACGTGTATTTGATTTCTGTGGATCGTTTGAAGCTGTGATCTCCGTGGTTCAGAGTGTGGATAATGACGTGGTTTTCAAATTGACAAAGTTATCAAGCATGCAGAATAATCTTACTGCTGAGGATTTTAAAATTGTTGTAAAAAGTTGCCCGTTTGTATCAGCACTTTCCTTTAATTGTGACGGTACAATAAAAATTGAAAATTTATTGCTGTTGAAGGATCTGAAATGGCTGCAGAGTTTAGATGTTTGTAATATCTCAAATAAAATACTCCCCTTGATCAAAGTAAAGGGAGATAACTTGACATCATTATTCTTGGAATATGTAGAGGATGTGAATGCTGAAACCTTGGGAAAATATTGCCCAAATTTAGTTGATTTGTACATTGGTATGTTGCCGTCTCCAACATCTGCTAACAGAACTACTCAAAATATTTATAAAAAATTAGAAACTTTGACAATTATAGTTGAAAATGATTCTGATATGTTTAATCCAATTGACTTGTCCACCATTTTAGAGAATGCCACAAATTTGAAAAAAGTGAAGTTTCGTAGTGTTCAATCATTTACTGACAATTTATTGAATCAAATCCTAATTTTCAATCCTCTAAGAAGGTTAGAGGAAATCTTTTTAGATGACTGCCATGCATTTACAGAAAAAGTATTTTGGCAGTTAGTAACAAGAGAAAATGAACTGAAGAAAATAATCTTCACTCAATGCATGGAGATAACAAGGAACAACTTTGGAAGTTTTAAGAATTATATTGATCAGAAATGCCTTGATTTGATTGTGTCATTTGACTAATTGAATTGATTATCATGAGGAAGACAACAAATGAACACCTAGAAGTTTATAAATGAACTCTCCTTATCATATGTTTACAGTATCATATTGATAGAATGTATGCATGTGTTGAAGAGTTCAATAGAAAATTGAGGGGTGTCAAATATATCCAGTCTTGATCATGAATAAATTAGAATATCTTAAAGTGATACTGTGTCTTAGCTTGAACATACAATTTTAGTTCTCAAGAATGGTCAATATAAGCATATATTCATCAGTGATCTTACCTGGTGCCATAAAAGATACAGAATCCCTTAAAATCTTGAAAACTCACAAAACTATGATAAGTCATTTTTTAATCAAATGTATCTTTATGCACAATTACTGAGTTTTTTGGATATTTTTTTTTTATGTTCATTTTAAGACCTATTATCCCTTATGACACATTTTATTATTAAATATTAGGTCAGGTAGGAGATTAAGAACAAGTTGATGTAAATTATTGATAAGGATTGGGGACTTAAAGCATCTTAGAGAAAAAATACTCCATTCAAATAATAATGTTTTATCAGATGCCTTTGATTATCAATTGAAATCAAGTGGTATCTATTCATTTTTTCATTTGCACAGGATATTTCAATAAATACTAAGTATCAATTTTTTTTTAAATCAAGTTCATGTAGAGACTTACAAGGTTGTCTAAATAGTCAACAGTAATGATTGATTTATTCAAGGCTTACTATTACTTTTTTATTTCAAATGTATTGTGTTTATGTAAAAAAAATTTATACAACTTTATATTTTCATCAATATAAGACCTTATTATATGTTATTATACTTACTATCTAATATTTATAGTTAGTTATTATTTTTTTCATCTGACTTATGCAAAATCATGTGGCTTTTATATCACCTTATCTTGTCTCATCACTTCAACATTGAGTATACTTATTCTCATCAATAATAGTTATTTATTGATGTCATTGTATCAAATAACAGTCTCCAAGGTTGACAATCATGTTGGAAGTTGCACACATTGCTATAGTAAAAAATAGGCACTACCTCAATTCATGCTAAATTCTTATTTTAATTAAAAATTGGCTTTTTTAAAAATGTAAATATAAGTAATAAACTGTTACCCTATGGGAGTAATGGTGGTATATCCATAACTGCTCTAAAGCACATTTATTCAATAAAACAGCCTTTCTTTGTCCTGATATACAGCCATTACCCCCATAGGGTAACAGTTTATTGCAGAATTGTGCTGGTACTTATGTTATATTAATTATTTCAAATGTATTTTGTTAAAATGATTTGGAAATTTTGACAATTTTCAGAATTTGTTATTTACTCTTTACATTAGATATATACAAGGTTATATATTGTTTTGAATAAAATCTTATTAAGAATGTTTAGTTCTTCAATTTCAATGCATCAGAAGTTATTTGTTGTCTGAGTAGAAACAATCAACAGTTGCAGTAAGAAGTTGTGGTCTGAATTCTTTGGCGCAGTCGCATTCTAAGCTTTCTCTACTTCCGGAAAAAATGAAAAAGTAAACAGAAAAAAATCTGATAATAATTCGCGATTATTTATTTGGATTAACTCTAAATCCATGATATGGATAATGAGGCGGTGCAAGAAACAGACGATGAAAGAGATGACTTAAATCACGACGATTCCTCCATGCCATTGAATGGGAATCCCTCGAGAAGAATAGATCAAAATTTGGGATGCGGTTTCAAGCAGACGACGTCCCCAAATAGAATCGGACATCGTCAAAATGTTCGTCATGAATCGGCCTGTCCTTTGAATGAAGAAAACATGAAGTCTTCAAAAGCTACTGCTTCCCCGACTTGTAAACTGTACGTCAAAGCTCGCCTGAATGAGAAGAATCATCCAGAGAAATTTGTTGTGATTGTGGACAAGTCCTATCTAAAGAAATGTGATGGCATTGTAAAGCTTGTACAAATTGTAGGTATATTCTGTAACTAGTTCAGCGACATTTTTTACTATGATTTATAATTTGATGTCAAGAGCCTCTCAGTTTATTTTACAGCCAAGCATTGATCCTGATCCGTCATTAAAAAAAATAATGAGAAACATCTATGTTTTACAAGGATAACAACTAGATCTAATAAGGTTCACACATCTGTTGCTTGTCCTTGGTTAAACTTCATGTCATTGATCTTTTCCGGATTATCGTTAAGCATACCCAATTACAGCTGGGTAGACTGAAATAATGAGTGAAGATGACATATTCAAGGTCATCCAATTTTCCACACTCAAAGGTTTTCATGAATTTTCGGGCATATAAAGATTTTAGTAAAAGTTCTTTTGGACTGAAAAATGGCCTACATTAGTTTCTTTAATCTGGAATTGCTTTAAGAACAAGCAGCAAATGTGTACACCTGGGCCCTATTGTATGACTAAAAATAAAAGACGTTTTTGATTTGTTCCATAGTTTTCAAAGAGAATTGCAATATCAGTCTGAAAATAATTTTTTTTTTAAACATGTATTTTCTCTCAACCGATAAAAAGTCCTAAATCTTGTTTCTTGCATTTGCAAACTGTTCTTTATATGATTTTTATTAAGCCTTATATAACTCAGTTGAAATTTAATAAGACTCATATCCTTATCTATTTTCAGGTTTTATCAACAGTGACGTTGGTAATGCTAGCAACTGCTGGTAGACAAGATGGTGGCCTGCTTCATCTTCCCCTCAGTTGGCATTATCGCACCATGTTATTTGTCTTAATATTAACCATATTATCTAGTATCTTACTGCTTATTGGTCATGTGACTAACCTTGTTAGTTTGTTACCTATTGACTGGATTCTTTTTGTAAGTATACCATTATATGTAGGTCTTAAAATTGGACTATTATAGCAATAAATAGTAAATAATGGAAGAATGTAAAAATTAAAGGTTGACTTGACTTTTTAAAATAAATGAAACAGAAGACTATGCACTATTCAGGATAAATAAGAAACTTAGACAGATACATAATGTAATCTTTAAATGGCACTAACTAAAGGTGTTAGATAAAATACACCAATTTTTATGGATAACAATTACATAAACTTTATGTAATAATATAAAAATAATAATATAACAAAGTTTCCTATAAAATTCATGAAGATTCAATACAGAAATATATTAAGCAGTTAGAGAAATGATTCCAAAGTTTATTGAAATATAAAATAAGTATAAGAAAACTGCTAATTGGAATGATACAGATATAGGCTGTCATTAAGTCTTCTATCCAAGCTCATTAATGAGGATTAATGTCATAGATAAACGAAACAGTAGAGCTTTGACTTTATAATTATCTTGTTTATGATCATTTAGTTTATTATTACCGTTATATTATTATATGCATTATCATACAATATTCAACACTCTGAAGTTAAATGCAAAGCACCTGCTAGTAGGAGAACAGATTCTGTAGTAGTTGCCTTGCCCTACCATATATATCTGGTTCATAAACCCGAACATTAATTTTCAGGATTTGGTGCTTTATTCAGTATTTACCTTCCTGTATTTAGTTGGTACATCACTGGTAGCCAGTGCTTTTGATTTCTATGATAAAATGAATTCTAATGTTTCTAAGATGACCCTTAATCAACTGGTTGTTTGCATTGTAAGTATGTTAAACTTAATATCATTAAAATAATATTTAAAACTAATTTTTATACTGAAAATTATGAAGATCAAATTACAGCAGTCATGACAATTTTGAGATCTTGTATGTAGCATCACCTTTTATTCATCAACTTTATTTATTTTTTCCTATTGAAGTATTATATTAATACATATTGTCCAACCTAAATCCCTAAATCATACTTCCTAGACGAAGTTAGAAATTAAGTAATCATAGGTAAATATTGTCCAATTCTAGGAAATCTCAGCTAATTAAATTACTTGTTAAAGAAACTTTGTTTACATTTCTCACCTACAAAACAAAGGGAAATAGGCTTAGTTTGATACAGGTTTATAAGACCATGTCAAAACCAAGTGTAGTGGTCAGTGCTTAACCATTTTTGAACATGTCAAGGTGTGTCTTATGGTTTTTTATGATACATTTTTCAGGTGTTAGGCTATGTGTGTATGTTATGTTATGGTATGACAGCTATATGTAGTTATAGAATGTACAAGATACAGTACAACTTATATCAGAGAAAACGACTTATAGAAGAGGAAGAATTTGATATCTGAATTTTCAGGTTCACAAACACAGTGTAAGACTTTAATCAATGTTAGAAATTTCCAGAGCATTGAAGTTCATCTTCTACTGCTCCTGTCTATTTCCTTATTCCAGGAATTTCTAAAAAAAAGTAACGGAGTATTTTGGTTATTTTCATTTATCATTTCTTTATTCATCAAATACAGGTTACATTCATATCATATATTTTATATACACTTGGACTTAACTGCTTTAAATTCATTTGGTGGTGTAATCATGTCCTGTAGCGAACTTGGCTTGAAGACTAAGTTTAATAGATTTATTGGATTATAGAGGAATTATACTTTTGATACCAGATAAGTCCACCGATGGACAAAGACTCATTTTGGTCAGGTTTGAAAATTTCAAATTTGGGTCATACTTAGAGATAATATACCTTTGATCATGTTGTAGAGAATTAATGATATTATTGTTCTAATTTACTATTACCATAGTCTATATATTAAAACACATCCTGGTTCCAAATCAAAACATAACCTGGATCAATTCACTTCTTGTTTTATTTTGTGGCAAGTAAATTCTAAACACAATATAAGTTAGAGACCTTATTCTCGAAACTTAGTTAGTGCAAGGATATCTGAACTTCTAACACTATTTCTAGGATATCCTAGGGTCTTATCTTCTAACACTGTTTCTAGGATATCCTGATATGTTTCTCAAGTGTCTGAGG
Organism: Nipponacmea schrenckii; assembly: GCA_030562195.1. Taxonomy (NCBI): domain Eukaryota; kingdom Metazoa; phylum Mollusca; class Gastropoda; family Lottiidae; genus Nipponacmea; species Nipponacmea schrenckii. The sequence continues at coordinate 17,018,848 of JAUJPP010000007.1, read as the reverse complement.
GTCTTTATTTTTAACATTGTGTCAAGGATATCTTGATATTCAGTCGTTTTGAGAATTCGTGTCCAGGTGTATTACTAATTATTTCTACCTCAAATTAGTTCTTTTGGTGTAAATTCTTCCAAATCAGGATGTGGATTAATATTGTTAATGACTCAGCCAGTTTTCACTTGAAAACCTGTAATTTTGTTGCTTTAATGAATTCCAAATGAAGAGAAATTATGATTTTTAAGGAATTGATCTTCCACTCTCAAAACGCTCAATACAAATCAGCTTTAACTTGTACAAATAGTCAGATTAGATATTTTACTGTACATATTTTTATATGATAGTAGTTGATGCTGTAAGCTGTGCTTTTAAAACATAACTTATTGTTTGAGCAAAGTAAAAGATCTTTGAATTTTTCAATTATTTTTATGTCAATTGGAAGAGCAACCTCCAGACGAACATGGGACCTCATTATCCAGTCCTTAACTAACATTGAATTCAAGTTTAAGAAATAAAGTAATCTGATTGGATAACTAAACTAGATTTAAAATTAATTGTAGCAATTAATCAATCAAATGAACAGGAACACTAAAATCATGAGGCTGATTTTCCATTTCTCTTTAAAAAGAAAAGGTTTGCTTTGCTCATAAAATAGGATAATTGTGTTAGATGTGTACTGTTTTATTTAAGTCAGCTTTAAGAATTTCCTAAGTCAAGATTTAATTCTACAAATTGGTTCCTCTTTGACTCTTGGTTATTATCCAGAGAACAGTTTACTGTTGCTTTATTGTATATTATACAAACACCAGGCATCTGCCAATTTTCCATTATATTCTAGAAGTTGCATTTGTATTTTTTAAAGTTTTTTAAATGTAAGTACTTGATTGCTCTAACTAAACAAGGATTTAAAATGGGTTATTGTGAATTCTTAAGTAACAATGCTTTTAGATTAATTTTCTAAAAGAAATACATTTGTATTCTCTAACATGAAAAACATATTGGGAAAACCTTAGTGAAAATCACCAAAAAGTGAGGATTTACAGGGAGAAGATGGTAATAGGCTTTATAGGGAAAGGGAAGGGTAATGTAATTAATGAAATAGTAAGTAAAGAATTGAAAACCCCTGTTTATCCCCTTAAAAAAGGTTGCCTGGTTATTCTACTTCCAGTTGATAATCTGTCTCAGTTTTGTGTTAAAATATGTGTTATATTATATGTTTCCTACCAATACTGATATTTAATACTTTTAATGTGTTTATCAAACTAGTCAATATTTTTCTTGTTAATTAGTTCCTGTACGAGTCAGTCATGTTGAATCAGTATTAGGTGGTGTAAGGACTTACAACAATATCTATTTACATTGTTTATTTGTTTATATTTAAGTTAAGATTTCAGGTAGAACACTGTAAACAAGTTTTTTATTTTAACTTCTCTTTTGTTTATATATACATTTAGATTTGTTACCAATTATCAACAAAAAAATATAAAAGTTTGCTTCTCTTTTTTCAGCACATTTGGCTTGTTAAGAACATGCACACAAATAATTAAAACCAGACTGAATTATTTTGTTAGTGTCATTAATTTATTAATATCAACCTCATCGAGGTTATTATTTACTACATAATTAGCTGCCATGGATGTGCTTTAATATTGTTGCTTATTATTTTTGTTGTTTTTACAGGTACAGTATTTCATAATAGATATTTGTTGATTTATTGTTCAGTATTATTTGATGCATTCTAGGGCTTTTTGTTATAAACATCATATTATATTTTATGTTCATCAGATCCAATAAGATCTTAAAGATATTCAAATGAAGGTATTAAGTCACATATAGCTTCCATTTGCTAACAAGGTTTATCTGGAAATTACAGGAACTACAGATGAGACATTGTATGGGTAATAAGTGTATTGCAATGAGAAGCTATAAGTGTCTCTATTCCCCTACACCTTTCATATGAAGTTAGTAAAATTAACATGTTTCTAACAACAAGCACCTGTTTGTTATTTCTTTATCAATCCAGTCTTCTAACTAGTTTTATTATGCATATTGTAGTCTTCTTAATTTTTAGATAAATTCCATTTTTAATTTTACACTCATATAGACAAATAACCACAAGGAATAAGTCTCTTTGAAATGCAAGATCACTTAGAATTTTTTATTCAATTATGAACTTAACTGCTCTTCTTCATAGCAAAGTTATTTTTATAGAATGGACAAGTAGTTAATCTTTTACAAACAGATAATTGTGAATACACATGTTTATGAAGCACTAAGAAAGATCATAAGCTGTGAACATTATTACTGATTAGCTTAGCTGAATAATTCCTATTTAGGAGACTAACATATCAATGGAGCAGGTGGTGAACATGTCCCATTAAGTTTAGATGATATTTTTTTTATCAATCCAGTCTTCTTATCAGTTTGTTTATACATATTCTAGTCTTCTTTATCATAATTTTACACTTGTTTAAAGGATGAAGATTGTTTTTTTTACAGTGGAACACCAGAAATCAAGCACTTTATTGAGTATACCATGTCAAGTGACTATAATTAAAGTCATGGTTTGCAATATTATTTTCGTTATTGGGATAACACTTTCTTGGTATAGCACAGATTCTAGTGCTGAAAATTGGCTAGAATCTGTGCTATACCAAGAAAGTGTTATCCCAATAACGAAAATAATATTGCAACACAACTTTCTAAATGACATCGTATCATCTCATGGTTTGCTGTTAGCACAATATTATTATCTACTGTTCAATTTATGTTTTACACCATATTTGAAGAAAAAGTGCGGACCATTGTTGTATTATTTTTAGGTTTTATTTGTTATACTATTGTTTTATTAAATGCTTATTTTTGATCATTATTAAAGAATCTCTTCCTAGTACATAGTTTTTATTTTAAATGTGTGTCATTTTGGGTTTAATATTTACCTACCATGTCATAAATCATATTGTATTACTAGTAAGCAATTTACATGATCAAGTAATGGATAGACAATTTACATGAAAAAGTACTGAAAAGACAACTTACATGACTAAGTAATGTAATGATAACTTACATGATCATGTAAAGACAACTTACATGACCTAGTAAAGGGACAACTTGCGGCCTGGTAATGGATAGACAACATACATGACCAAATAATGGATAGAGAACTTACATGACCTAGTAATGGATAGAGAACTTACATGACCTAGTAATATACGGACAACTTACATGACATGGTAATGGCGAGACAACTGACAAGATCAAGTAATGGATAGGTAACTTACTTTGTCAAGTAATGGATAGGTCACTTACGTGATCTAGTAATAGATAGACAACTTACATGGCCTAGAAAAGGAGAGACAACTTATATTGTCATTTAGGAGTGATACCTCTCATTTTGCCCCCACCCTCCCCTATTTCTAGATAAGCCTCTGGAAAAGTACACAAAAATGTTTAATATCTTTCACTTTTACCTATTGATTAAATATGTTTATCAACAGACAATTTACATTATAGGGTAATGGGTCCACATATACCAAAAAATGAATGGTTAGACTTTCAAAGGGCCCAAAAAAAAAACGAAAGATAGTTATGATCTCTCGTAAATAGTCAGATATTATTGTTCTCAATGATATATCATTTGGCAGTTATCAAAACAAATGCATATTAGGCAAATATCTCGTACTTTAACCTATTGATTAGTATATTTTTTATCTTCCTATTGTTATCAGTGACACTAGACTAAGACCTTGACAGTTTTACACTCTGTGTTCTTATTTCTTTGTAACAGTACAGATGTTTTCTACCGGAATGTCTACGATCAAATGGATAACTTTGCTGATAGTGTGTTTGTTCAGTGTCGGAAACTGTTATGACGTAGATGTACGGGAATTTACAGATTCAGGATTTCAAATTGGTCCAAAATTTATCGGAGTTACCATCGATTCGAGTATCTTTTATAAATTTTCGGAATTGGATTTCCAGTAAGTTAAATCAATGGTATATACTTACATTTAAATCAATTGTATATAGATACAGTTAAATTAATTGTATATAGATACAATTAAATCAATTGTTTATAAAAACAATTAAATCAATTGTAGATAGATACAGTTAAATCATTTGTATATAGATACAGTTAAATCAATTGTATATAGATACAGTTAAATCAATTATATATAGATACAGTTAAATCAATTGTATATAGATACAGTTAAATCAATTGTTTATAAAAACAATTAAATCAATTGTAGATAGATACAGTTAAATCAATTGTATATAGATACAGTTAAATCAATTGTATATAGATACAGTTAAATCAATTGTATATAGATACAGTTGAATCAATTGTTTATGGAAACAATTAAATCAATTGTATATAGATACAGTTGAATCAATTGTATATAGATACAGTTGAATCAATTGTATATAGATGCAGTTTAATCATTTGTATATAGATACATTTGTAGACGATACTTGCATCCACTATTTCCGAATTCTTGTAGCACTAACCTACTCTCTATACCTTCCCATTCCTCTATACACTTGTGGAAATTATTATGCGAAAAACTATCCATCAAATTAACAATCTTAAATATTTTCATCAGTAAACAGGTCACTGATAGCAATATATTTTTTTATCATGTTGTTATCACAGAGACCTGGCCAAAGCAGTTTTACACTCTGTTTTCTTGTTGCCTTGTAATACTATACAGTACAGTTTTCTTCTAAAATGTCTACTGTGAAATGGATCACCTTTGTGATCACGTGTTTGGTCAGTGTTGGAAACTGTTATGATATAGATGTACAGGAATTTAAAGATTCAGGATTTCAGATTGGTCCAAAATTTGTCGGAGTTACCATCGATTCGGGTTACTTTAGATATTTTTCACACTTGCAATTGCAGTAAGTTAAATAAAGTATATGTAGATACAATTGTAGATGTTCTTTTTTGCAAACTTCCGAAGTTTATGACATTAACCTTCTCTCTTTCTCTTAAATAATTTATAACCAGGTACAACTATACTGAAGTATTTTCTAAAAAGCAAAATGCAACAAATATGGCCAAATTGAGGGGTGGTTAGATTCCCTATTTCTAGAAAGAGGTGAAGGATGTACTCGTCTTACTAAGCATTGATTCGGACTCTTAAACAACGTCACTTCTATTTCAGGAACCCTAAAGTATTGACTCTAGCTAAAGGATTGGCCCCTAATATAGTACGTGTTGGTGGTACTGACTGTGATTTTGTTATTTTCAATGATACTGTAGATAGCAGTTCATATCAAAAGTCTAATCATTCCAATACGTCTATGACTGGTAAGGTTCTTAAGTAAAAACTGTATAGTTTAAAACTTCAAGCTACATCAGCAACAAACAATCGAGAAAATAGTGATGATTGAAAGTTAAACACAAAAAAAGGCTTTCTGGTGTCAAAACTATACGACAGAATCCATTATAATCTAATAAATCTGTATATTTGACAATAATTGCTGCTTTTTACATACATCTTACAGTCTGTATACAAATGCTAAAATATTGATTTTGTTCCCTATTTCTAGTTGGTGAATGGGACCAGCTGAATAATTTTGTGAGAAATGTTGGTTGGGATTTGATTTTTGATTTTAACGAGTTCCTGAGATATCACGGAGACACGTGGAATCCGACCAATGCCATAGAGATCCTGAAATACTCTCAACAGAAGGGATATAAACTTTGGGGATATGAACTGGGAAATGGTAAGGTGTTTTAGATTGCTTAGCTTTAGGTTTATGCTTGATTGTTCATCTTCATCCTTTTAAAATTGTGTTCTGTTTGGTTATCAAATATTTAAGGATTTTGTGAAAGGTATATATTCCAAATCATTCCTCCTAATCTGAGGTTTGTATACTCATCGCTTATCATTTGCCCATTCCACGAAAACCACCATTACATGTTTCTGAAGATGTATAAGAATGATAATAATACCTGAATCCAATATTTATATTTTAAGTGTGTCCCAACAGATCTACTCTCGTGTTTATCGTTTACGAGACCTCTATGTCATATCTCTTTCAGAATTGGATGTGTTTTGGGAAAATAATCTAACTGTACCGCAGATCGCAGCTGATTTCATCTACTTCAGAAAAATGTTAGAAAATTTGCCCGGAATATCTCCCTTTACTCTACTTGGTCCAGATGCTGGTACTTTAGAAAATAGATCAGATGTTTATATGACAGCGTAAGTTTTACAGTTTTTGTTAGGTTTAAGGAATACTGTTGTCATGTGAGATGACATGGATAGCGCCATTGATCTTGGTAAAATCTTCTATAGCCTTATTGCTATTATAATAATAACTTTATCCGCACACCCTGTTCACTCATAAACAACACATTATACAAAATACAGTGGCACAAAAAAGATATAAACTTACCACTCTATTAAATACACATAATTAGTTCATTAATTTCATCAATATCGGGGTTAGTTTGTGCGCAGAGCAGGCATTTTAAAAACAGTACATAGACCGGAATTACATTAGCCGTCATTACTGGTATGTCTGATACTGTTAGCAATTTCCTGTATCTATTTTATTGAAGTCGAACCCTTACGTCAAAACTTCATCCTGAAAGTAATATTACATTGCATTTATTACAGGTTCTTTAAAGCTGGGGGAGCCCAGGCTATCGATGTCGCCACTTGGCATCAGTAAGTATATGTTCTCTTTAGTGACTGAAATGATGCCACACCCAGGCCTTTTTTGGAAGGTGGTTAGTTGGTACCACAGAGACAAAAAATAAGACACAAAAACCCTCACTTGGAGTCAGTTGGCATCTGGATGGAGTAGGAATGGGGTATAGAAAACTTTACGCCATGTTCTCTATGAGGCAACTGCCATTGTCATAGAAACAACGTTTTTATTTTAGATTATTCATTTGCTTTAAATCATGTTCCCAAAAGGCCGAATTATTCTTTACTTCGGGTATCTTGTGGAACTGTGGGTCCTCTCTCGATTGCGGAATTTTCTACTTGAGTTAACTGTACTACCACCTGATAAAGTTTCATCGTTATGTCCAGATGGATCAGTTTGACACCAAGGCGTTCAGCCACGACCTTCCTCTCGGTGTAAGTTTATGTCGTTCTAGTTAATTTATCATAATATTATCTAGTCCGACAAATCTGGCCCTATTAGATGTGATATCCAGATGGAATATGGGATAGGCTTGCCGGTTACTCACTTATATCACATCCAAGCTGTGGGTAGGGACAATTAACATACCAAATGATTCTTCTTGTCCAGTTACTATATGAACAGTCTGAAAGCAACAGTTGAGAAATTCCACGATGTCAAGACGCTAGAATCGCTCAGACCACAATTGATTCAAATGATGGAAGTCTGTAGAGAATTTGCACCAGGAAAAGAAGTTTGGTTGGGAGAAACATCCTCGTCGTATGGTGGTGGAGCTCATGATATATCAGATAGATATGTCGCCAGTTTCTTGTGAGTTTAAAAATTTATCTGAATCTTTCGAAAGCTATTGGATTCTATTTTGAAGTGATGGTTTTCTGTGTTTTGATAAGTTCATTAACAGATTGCATTAATTAGCTGAAAACTTCATATTATTAATCTTTGATGCTATTTGAGTCTCACTTTAAAATGACGTTTCTGATCACTTGGGTTACTAAATTCCAATTGAACCAAATACTAGTAGTCTGAAATCTTGACCCCTATTTTGACCCAGTGAGATAACCTGAGGGTCCAGGGTTCAATCCTTGCGAAGATCGAGATGTACTTTTGGATATTTCTCCCTATCAGTATTGTAGGTCGGAGGGGTTGAAACGGATGCCTCGTTTAAATAAGACAATAAAAAAATCCCCGTGTGCTACAGGCTGTGGACGTTAAAGGTCTCTCACTAGTTGGAAATCACAAAACGAGTCGCTGTCCTGGCAAAATTTGCTTCATTGCACCCTGCAGACATTGCCCGTCTTCATTAGCCCGTAGGGCGCAGAAGAGTAGAACGTAAAACTCTATTAAT